>JABJVR010013084.1:21548-43422 GCA_025773905.1 Chitala chitala | reverse complement strand
ATGATGTGTTCACTTGTGTTATCTTTGACTAATATTTAAATTTGTTTGATGATCTGAAACATTAAAGTGTGACAAACGTGCAAAAAAATAAGAAATCAGGAAGCAGGCCAACACTTTTTCACACCACTGTAATCATTTCAAATCAACATGGTTATGCTTGTAGAGAACACCCCATATCTGCAAATTTAGCAGAAATGTTCAAAAACACTCCCAAGTCTCGGATTTTCTCCTCAGACCAAGTGCCTGCGCCTCTTTGTTGTGCCAACTGCTCTGTTAATGCATTTCATACATTGGAAGCATACAGAAATGTAACAGGATTTAACAAATTTTAAATATAACACTGGCAGTAAACTTGAGTGAACAGCATTAACGCTGACTGCTCACCCTCTCTTCTCACACTCCTCCTGATAACACACATTCTGCGAGCTCCTAACCAAATAGGCCTGTTACAATGAGTCGGGTACGAGTGCAGTAGAAAAGCACCAACACAGTAAAAGGTAATTTATGGTAGGCATATACAGAGAAGAAGTTCATAGAGACCCGATGGTAAACAGAAAGACAGATGCATATAGACAGGTACAGAGAATGTATTAGCACAGAGAGACAGGGAAAGCGTGAGACAGACAAAAAATTATAAAGGTTTGTTGAAGACCTGACATTATGTGCCAAGTGACCAGACTATATCTGAATGTAAATGAGCTATTGTGATAACATGTCTGGCAGAAAATATAAACAGAAGAGACACAGCTCTGTTTCAGCAGATAGGGGGTTCAATATAGACAAAGACCTGTAAAGAACATTACCGATCATGGCGTTGAGCGAGAGGTCCGGGATTATCTTCTGGTTTGGATTCAACGGAGCACCGCAGAACAGAACTGGGGAGCAGAGTGAAGGAAGACCTGAGCTGGAGGAAGGAGAGAGACGTATCAGGTGTGACGCCTTAGGCATGAAGGCTCATTCAAGGTGGGTGAAAAAGAATCACGACGAGATCCTAGCCTTATAGGTTTAGCTCTGTGAAAGGCACACACCTCGAAATGCCCGAAGTCTTGGAGACATGGGCCTTAAGCTCCCAGAGCATGACTCTGCCGTCACTGACCACCAGGGCGGCGTTGTTCTCACTCACTGGGCAGATGACCACACGATACGGGCGGACTGTCTTGGTGACCCGGATGGCATCACACTGCGCACGTAAGTCGTACACCAGCTCCTGCACTGCCTGCTCTGGATCTGATGAGGTGGGGGGGGGGAGAAAAAAAAATATGACAGATGAAAGATGGAGGCTTAGAGAACAGAAAACAACAACAACAACAACAAGTGGTACATAAACACTTCAACAAAAGGACACGAATGTGTGTGTAAGCGAGACAGTAACTGGCTGAGCGGTGATTCCTCCACAGACAGACAGAAGCAGTGAGCGATGTGTCAACAAGAGTCTCTGACCTGACTCGTCTGGCGATGGGGCGCTGGAGCGGCACAGTCGCAGAGTGACGCAACCGTTCTCATGCAGACAGTAGAGCGCGTCTCTCTGTGCACACGGAACAACCTGAGGCAAACGAAAGGACAAAGAGCTGGAAACGACACAAAGCAAATATGTGCGTTTGTGCATGTGCAAAACACTGTATACTGAATTTTGCATTTAATGGCACTTTAAAGGTGGTGTGTATACATATATTCGATATATACAACTGTGCACATTACAGGGGATTTAAAAACTGGTGTGTGTGTGTGTGTGTGTGTATACAGCATAAAGACTTGTGTACACAACAGGTAATTTGAAAGGTGATGTGCGTATGACTGCGTGTACGAGACTAATCGAATCATAGAATGCAGAGGTATATGCATGTATACATTCCAAGACAACCCCCCCTCACCCCAGCCTTCCTGGCTGAACTCAGAGCCCCACTTGCGATTCGGTCATCAGTCATGCAAATTGTCGCCCTGACAGGTGCTTTATAATACTTAGGGAACACCGGTGCTCCAGAGAGGAGATAGGGAAAGGCCTGCAGGGGATTAATATCAGTCCAAGAGCACCGCCAAACAGACGGGATGCTGACAATGCTCTCTGGCAGTCAGACTCATCTCCCACAGGAGTCACTTCCAAGCCCTTAAACAGAGTACCTTAACCTGAACAGCACAATTCCAAAATGTATGCCAGCCTAAAAGAACAGCCCAAGTTATTTTCTGGGTTCATACGAAGGGCTGCTTCTACTGAATGGAAGGTCTGTCCATCTGTCCAAATCTGACTGCAGTAAAATCTGCACCCTGTGAACCCCAACTAGAGTCACTGAGGGTCAGAGCCCTGGGTGTTGCTCTCACTCAAGCTTGTAATCAGCTGCTGGTTTGACAGGTTAGCGGGTGTTCAATAAAACCAGAACATTGTGTTGTCCTGCAGGGTGTTGACTAGAAAAGAAACAGCCCATCTACCTGAGAGAACAGAAACCCACTAGGGAGGAAAATGACTGAGCCCAGCCCCTTACCTGAGGGGAGGAGCAAAGGCCAACGCCTATAAGGAGTGAGCTGTCACCTGAGAAACGGATTTGATGGATAGGCTGTTACTGAGAACTCTTACTGTGCACAGAGACGGAGCCAGCTGGGAGTAAAAAGGTGTGAAGGCCAATATTAATCTCACACCTCCTCTTTGGAAAAAAGTAGCACTCATATGGAAAATACTAACATTAAAAATTAATGCCAAAGGAGACGAAGCTATAAAGAAAAGAAAATGGCCACTGGTGACGTTTGTCCAGAAAAACCCACGATATCACAAACGTCTTTTTTCAGCCAGTACAAATCAGATAGCACATTCAATTGATTCTGAAAAGTTGTTTTTTTCCCCCACCCTTGTGAAAGTACCTTTTACACTGGAAGAAACTGAATTCTTAGAGTGTTTTTCTAGGACAACAGATAAGTTTAAAGGACTAGACAGAATTCAGTACCCAAGGGCAGGAGAAAATGGAGGGGGGAGCAAGGGGAGGAGTTCAGCATTACGTGCATAAACTATATGACACTTGAGGTGAAGTAATTTGCAACGGAGCCCATTATTTTGTTAATTTATGTGACATATCAATGAGAACCCTATCGACACCACTTTGGCTTAAAGTGTCACCTGGGAATTGGAGTCTGTGGAAGTAAGGTGCAGAGCATGACTCACCTGGGTGAGCGGCACACCCGAACGCTCTATGGCGATCACGCCCACCGTCTGGCTCAGCTCCAGGTCCAGGATGAGGATCTCACGGGGGTAAAGCAGCAGCATGTGGTTCCGTCTGGACGGCAGGTAGGAGAGCTGCAGGCAGTCATTCAGCGTCACGGCCTCAGCGCTGTCACAGAGATGGGGGTGGAGACAGGGGGAAATTAACTTTGTAAAACTCAAGTAGTCAGCGCTAGGCTCATAAATATCAGCCGTGCTCAGGTGCAGCTAATTAAGGACTAATTAAAAACTGCCTGGTGCCGCTGAAACAGGACTAAAAACAATTGGGTTTTGCTCCCATCCTTTCCTGGAGCTAAAGAAATATTTCAGTGAGGCGACAAGCCCTTTGGCCAGATCGATGCAGTCAACATTTCCCTTAACAGCCTTGTCTCATCAGCAGAAAAAGTCATTGCATTTTCAAAAATATGCACTCCTCACCAGAGACGCTGGTTTAGTTTGAAACTGAAAATGGCCTTTCTTTTTGTTGTCTGGTGAATAAAAATGGTTTAAAGTCAACCTCCTGGCACCCCACCATAGCTATGCTGCTCAGTTTAGTCATGGAGGGTCAAAGTCCTGAAGCTTCATACAACTGGGGTAAATCTATGAATCAGGAAATTCACCGCCTGGCTGGAATAAAAGCCTACTGGTTCACAGACCTCTGGGACATTAACCCAATACCCAAAGGTTTTCAACACAGCGTTTGCTGATAGTCTAACATCACATATTGTACAAAATTACAGACATCCCTGTATAACTTAAGTAACAAGACAGTAAAACCTGTACGCATTTCATAAATTGGAAGCAATACTGTATGGTTGTACTTCATCTTTAAATTTTGTTAGCCGCTTGAACAACTACTGTACAGTACAGACTCTGTCCAACAGGTGACTTGGTAAAAATCTGCTACTAATGAAGCATTAGTGCAGTTCTGCCGTCCAGGTATAAGAGGCAAAATGAGACGACATTTGGCTCTGGAACTGTCAGGTGGAAAGGAGAACACCGGTCTCGTTTAGTACGGTCGATTCGAACTTTCAGTTCGTTTGGACAAGTCTGAACACAGCAATCGCACTTGGGTGCGGACCAAAATGAACAGTCCCAAATTAACCCTGGGGTGGTTCGTTTGTGGTGTGAACGTGATCCACCCTCGATCCAGACCAACTACAAAGAGTACGCAGCAAGTTTGAGGTTAGCAGCTCCCTTAGACAAGTGCGCTTTGCGTGCTGGGATGCAAAATCATCCCAGCATGCAAAGAGCTAATGTGAACAGTTGAAACATCTAGCACTAGCAGTAAGCAAGGCAATGAATTGCGGTCTGACCTGGACTAGCAATGAGGTGCGTTGCCTTCCTGATATTTGGGAGATGAGAACATCTGTCAGCTCACACAAACGGCTCATAAAAACAGTGAAGTGTTCAAAATGTTCAGTGAATGGGTTAAAGAGAAGGGGTTTGTACAGTCTACTGAACAGTGCCACATAAAATTGAAAAACTGAGGCAACAGTACAGATAATTATTACAGTTATGAGCAAATGCCAATTATGCAGTTTCTTCATGTTGCTTTCAAGGGACTATTTTCCAGTAAAAAAAAAAAAAAAAAAAAAAAAAAAGAAAAACACAGATGATCTTCCTGTGTTTACATTCTCATTCCTGGCCGAGATTCTTTTAGCCAATGAGTGGAGGGAAAAGTCTAAAGTGACTGATAGAGACGCATTTTGGTTCGCTTGGACTCCCCTGTGCGAACGGAAACCGAACCAAGGAGAAAACGGACCAAATATGAAAGTTATTCCACTGATTCGGACTAGTGCAAATAAACTACAGACACAGGCATATAAAATAGATGGAAACAAGCAGGGCTGATGCATCAGAGGGTGGCAGGCACAGAACACAGAGCTGCTGGCAGAACAGTGATCATCATGGTCCACACTGTCACAGTCCACGCCATGACAGTAGAAAGCAAAAACACCAAGGGTAGAAGACAAATAGACAGTCTTCAGACTACTCGGCTCTAGTTCAAGTCTCTTAGGGATTTGCTGTAATTTGCTGTAAAACATTTTAACAAAAATTGCAGAAGGCACCAATGTCAATAACATGACATGATTATTTGTGTGGAAACAAAGTATAAAAAGATATGCATACAAAATAAACATGAAAAGATGCATCAGGTGAGAGAAAACTGATAAACAGCCAGATAACAGGCACATTACCAAGGCCATGCAGTCAATAATTCTTATTGAGCAAAACTAACAACATTTGTAAACTTTAGTTCCTGTCAAACACGAAAATAATAAAACTTGAAACACGAGCAATGATGGGAATATAAGATATTAAACTAATGCAGGAACCATACACAACATTTAAGACACTAAGGATTTCTACATAGTCTGACTACCCCCCACCCTCAAGTCCCTTCACTCACTAGGGACATGCACAGTTCCAGCCTCACAAGGCTTTGGTTATATCTCTCACAGACACGAAGCGTAGGAAGACCAAGTGCCAAGAGGCAGGACCTTGGGAAGTTGGGGAGAGGAGAGAGAGACAAGCTAAAACGCTGCAGCAGTGCATCCCAGTAACACTGCTGCTAATGGACATTCCACTCACAGTGACTCACTCACTTCACCTTGTTCATGTGTAGGTGAAATAATTACACCTCGTTAATATAACTTACATAAACACACTCTCTGTTAAACACCAAATATGCTGCTGTTTTCCAAGCTGCTCATAGTTTATGACAAAAAAATAAACGAACCCTTTTCCGCCACAGCTGAATCCCAGCCTGAAAACAGGTTGCTAACATAACTTGTGAAGAGACACGGTGACGTGTTTTGTGTGGTAGGAGTGACATGTAGAGGCACAAGGCCATGACAATGCTCACATGCCATGGTACAATGCCCTTCTCAGACGCAGTTATAAGCTCCAAAGCTGTGCAAAGCAGGCACAATTAGCCCTAATTCAGCCAGAAAGATGAGGTAATACACCAGACTGCCTAAAGGTTCCACTCCAGATTTATGTCCCAGCCCTAACCTTCCTAAACAATCTTCCCAAGTTGCTGGTAGGACATTTACTCATAAATGGAGATACAGGCACAATGGCCAAGAACTGCTCCTGGAACTCTGACTTGGCAGTTAAAGATTATGCCACTTTACACATATTCAAAAGTATGTTGATTATATACTTTTACTAATGGAAAAGAGCAGTAGATCGAGGGGACAGAAGTGCCGTTTTTCTTTCCTAGTTCGATTCTCCCAATTATGCTCTGTTATTCTGCCCAGACGCTGAAATACATCACGGTAATGGTGAGTTAATAAAGAGAGAACCATCCAAAGCTTGGATTTATTACCAAAGCCATGCTTCAGAAGTGGGGAAGTATGACAACAAGCAGATTCTACACTCATACACTTGCAAGATTAAAGCTGATTAAAGACAGGTTTTAACAGAAAGACTGCACATTCATCATAATTTAGGAAACGTGTAATTCTGCAATTCTTTTCAACTGGAAAAAGGTGGTTTGCCATCTATATGTTGGAGGAGAGATCCTGCCTCAAGTGGAGGAATTTAAGTATCTTGAGGTCTTGTTCACGAGTGAGGGAAGGATGGAGCGTGAGATTGACAGATGGATCGGTGAAGCGACAGCAGCAATGCGGTCGATGTACAGGTCTGTTCCAGTGAAGAAGGAGCTGAACCAAAAGGCAAAACTCTCGATTTACTGGTCAATCTATGTTCCTACTCTCACCTATGGTCATGAGCTTTGGGTTGTGACTAAAAGAACGAGGTCTCAAACACAAGCAGCTGAAATGAGTTTCCTTTGCAGGGTAGCCAGGCGCACCCTTAGAGATAGGGTGAGGAGCTCAGTCACAAGGGAGGAGCTCAGAGTAGAGCCGCTGCTCCTCCACATCGAGAGGAACCAGTTGAGGTGGCTTGGGTATCTGTTTCGGATGCCTCAGAGACATCTCCCTGGGGAGGTGTTCCAGACATGTCCCACCGGGAGGAGACCCCGGGGGGAAGACCCAGGACACGGTGGAGGAATTACATCTCCCAACTGGCCTGGGAGACGCAATTCCTCGGCGTTGCCCTGGATGAGCTGGAGGAGGTGTCTGGGCGTCTCTTCTTAGACTGCTGCCCCCGCAACCCGGCCCGTGATGAGCAGCAGAAAATAAACATATGGATGGATGGATGGATGGATGTAATTCTGTAGCTATAAAGGAAAATTCTGTTGGACAGATATCACTTATAGGTGATTCCAATAGGACTGCCATTTTCAAAAAAGTTACTGTAACCCTGTATATGAATCTGTAATACAATCCAATATCCGATACCCCATTCAAATACTGCAATTTATGCCAAAAACAGCACGCACTGGAATATCAGACAACCTAGGACTGCCCCCAAATCAATTACTTCTTGTTTAGACAGAGCACAGCATGTTCATTATCAGAAAATTTTCTACACGCCTCGTTCAGCAAGCATCTTTCTCCTACACACTCAGGTTTACACAGTAGTGGAACCTATTAAAATAACAAAAATGACCGCTGGGGAGAAAAAAAAAAAAAAGAAAACAAAAAAAAAAAAAAGCATTCTCACCACCAACACATATAGGATTCACATTAGTGCACTAGAAAGCTTGATAGTTAAAATTATGGAAATAACATCAGTCGAGTTGCAATGCCTTGAAGAAAAAGTATTTGTTCAAGTAGAGCTGATGACAGTTATGGATCACAGGTGAGCAGGCCCCAGGTAAGCCACATCCTCAGACACACTGCAGGCCCCAGGTGAGCCACATCCTCAGACACACTGCAGACCCTAGGTGAGCCACATCCTTCACATGTCACAGTGCTGTAAAAATGACTCACTGGGGTGAAGATATACAGTGCCATAGATGACAGAGTAAAACTGTGATACAAAAGGTTTCATAGCAGGTTTTGAGTGACACGATCGATGACTCTTCCCAAAAGTGCACATTCCCAGCATACACTAAACTGCGTTATATTCTCTAGGAACCATAGACTAATACTGACTATGTAGAAGGTCACCCTGAATGACCATCACTCATAAGTCTTGTCGGCTTTTTTTTTTTTTTTTATTGTACTTCTCCCACTAAAGCCATTAACAGAGAATAAAAATGTAGGATGTTGATTTACGTACACTACATCTTAAAAATGCCATACAGGAAATTTTGCTATGTTCTTTAGTGAATCGATTGATCCAAAACTTCTACACTCCTCCTAAACTCAGTGAAATATACCCCACTGGCCCCATCGTCAATAATACGCAATTGTTCAGGGTTATAGATCATTGCAAGGACTTATGTTAGTATAAACAGATATGGTTTAGCAAAAACACATAAAATTAAAGAAAAAAAATTATAACTCAGCTATTCATCCTCCTATTGTGCCAGATGTGCTTGCAGATTTGTGCTCTAAGCCACATGACACTGACTTTATTACACAACCTTACCTGGGCTTCTCATTCGTGATGAGCACCTTCACCTTGTTCAAGGCCTTCTTGGCTCCGGTAGGGGGGGCTGGCTTACTGTGAGCAGGGCTAGCATGGGGACTGGCGATATAAACCTTCTTCCCTCCACTGCCAGGGGGCTTGGCATGGGAGAAATCAGTGATGAACACGATGCCCTCACTGGTGAGCACTGCAAAATATTTTTGCAGCCATTATTTTACATTAAGGAGGTTCTCCAGTTAAGGAGAATTCACTACACTTTCAGTACAACTGTAATGCCAACCAAGAAGTGATTTAACCTAACACAAAAACAAAAGGCCACACAAAGTTATTCTGGACATGAATTTAACATACATAGAAACTACTGAAAAACAAAATTATTACTACTACTATTATTATTATAGCAGGCCAGACCTTGCACTAAATGGTCTTTCAATATTGTAATACATTGGCCTCTCCATATATCCAGAGGTGTGATTCCCACCAGCAAACCAACAGAAAAGAATAACGCCTGTTGATCAGTTAAGAAGAGTCACAGGTGCGGCATCTTACATGCAAGGTTTGAGGGGTCAAATGGATCAAAAGAGAAGGACAGGATGTTCTCAGCATAGCTTTTCTTCCACAGCTTAGCACCCGTGTCTCCATTCCACAGGACGATATAATTAGGGGGGTGGACAGCCAGGAGAAGGTCACGTGACGCATCCTGTGCCCACAGCCACTCCATATCTGAGAAGACAACAGACGTGACAATGTGGAAACATTTTGAGAACAAAATAATACAATTTGCATCTAACAGATGGATTAGCATTTAAAGATTAGCATTTGCCCCAGGGATAAAGGTTCAAATTTTACTCATTAGGGGCCTAGATGTTTTACCCTTGACAAAGCCTGTCAATGTTGACAAAATGCATTCCACCTCTGTGTACTAACAAGGAGTTCTCCACATATCCAAAACGTTCTCCGGGACCTGACCACATTCAAGATTTCTGGCTGTTTCCTCACATCTCAGTTATCTGCTGGTCCAGTACACTTAACAGCATCCTACACTTTCTGCTATGCAAACCCCACTGGGACAAGACAGCCCAGGGTAGGTCTGGCTCACCCTGGATGGGCTTGGCATGCTCCTGGATCTCGCAGTGGGCCGTCCCGCTCACCACATCCCACACAATGATCTTCCCCGCTGCATCTGCTGAAGCCAGTCGTAGGGAGTACGGCGCACTCAGACTGTGGTGATAGTTTTCTCTGGACCATTTCACCTGCAGCATCAACCACAGGGACAGACAGACACAATAAACCCCATTTGTGTAACAAACACAAGTGCTGGGAAACTACAAACGAGACCTTTCCCAAATAAATACAAATACATATAAACCTTATGACAACTTCTGCAATTAAAACACTTTTGGCTAAACACAAGTCACCCAGAAACTATGATTTTCCGTAGTTAACCAAGGCAGCTGATAAAAAAAAAAAAAAAAAAACATGGAAATCGGTTAATGTTAACCACTAACAAATCTCAATGTAACATTTGAAAAATGTATATCTTTCTTCAAATACTTCACAAAGAACACAGTAAATCATGCAGAATTTAGTATAATGACAGAGGAAAAGCTAGTTGAGAGGGGAACAGCTTTGTTTTGCTCAGTTAAGACACTCCTTTTTCCTGTGACTAAATTAGTCTATTGCTCACCTGAAGTGATTTTAAAAGGAAGATAAAAAGGCATAAAAAAAAACTTCAGAAATCCAAAGGAAGGACAGAGATCAAAAGTACAGATCTGGACAACATTAACTGGAGGAAACAGGAGGTTCACACCATCACACAGCATTTCAGGCCAATCAGGTCATGTTACAAATATATCTGAAATGGGTGAAATAATGTTGCATCGCTGCTTGCATTACGCATTAAATTTATGTCAGTGACAATCTACATCTTCCTTTATTTTGTACCACGTCTTATTTCTCCTTCAGAGAAACTGCAGAACAGTGTAGCGTTGCTGCAAAAGCAGATTTACGAGACAGGGGTGAGGAGGGGAGTGAGTAATGAAACCTGTGGACCAGGTTCTTCTGGTCCGTTTATGGCCCATTACTCAAGCGCTTCATCGGGGCCACCCAGTGGTCCACGGGCCAGATAAACCCAGCCTCTCAGGCATACAGTGCCATACACCTCTCATTAATGCAGCCTTTGGCTCATTGCTAACTGGGCACTAAACTCAAAATGAATAACAGTTCTCCTAGAAACAATTATTCACATGCTGAACGAAAGCAGGGACATTACTTTCTGGCATTCTGACAGAAGCAAACGCAACAAACATTAAACACCCCCCTGTTCTCACTCTACTTCCCTTCAAGGTTGAAAAAGACAAACACGTTATTCATACAGCTATTTCTTTTTTTACCGCTTCAATAAGTTTTCAAATAAATGTATCTGTACATTACAAGGACAGTTACTGCATCTCTCACACACTCTTACAATGTGTAATTAGGTAAGGCATTTTGTATACCAGAAGGCAGCAGATTCAAATTCCTACTCAAGGAAGTGCTACTTTATTATTGACATCATCACAATTTAAATTGCTCTATAAAACAAATGAAATGAGCTTTAACCTAACAACCCCTATTAGAAATAAAGAGTAAAGACAGAGCAGGATCACAGCAAAGAGACTAATAATGTATCCAATAGTAACATATCAATTATGTAAAGTTATGAACACTTCCAACAACTGAACATATGCTTGTGAATGAATCAATCAACTTATCAGGTGTTATTCAAATGTTTTTCAGCTATAATAATAACTTTATTCAGGCATGTCTTGAAACTTTAGTCTACAATCTTGTCACTTGCTATAAGGACCTTGAGAGCCTGCACTTTATAGATCTGTGTTACAGCTTTACAGTGCAAACAATCAAAAGCAATTACTCAAAATCAAAATGCATACCAACAGAGTATGGCAAAACATAAAAGCCTCTACAGAAGATGATTTACTAGGTGACACAGGGTGGTCTGCCACTGGTGAACCAGAGCAGATGGACTACAAAGGTTACCTTGACAACATTGGCTTTGTGCCTCTCTAGAACTTGGATGGTCTGGGCTGTCTTAGGGTCAATGATAAGGATGCTGGAGTGGCAGCCTTGAGCTATCAGCCCTTGCCATCCCCTAGGGAGTCATCAGAGAGAGGGAAAAGCATGAGAGGAGGGGAAAAAAAAAAAAAGAGTAGATCCCAAAAAACTGTTCAAATGCCAACACATAATGAGGATCATGACGATGATAACCAATCTATAAAAGGCCACAAATGGAGTCAAACATTACTGTACGACACAGTAAATCATTAAGTTCAGCAGTTAGACATCAATGCAGGCAACAACAAATGAAAACATAACTGCAAAATATATTATTAAAACACCAAGAAACAACAAAATACATTTTTTTTTATGTAACAGCTGGTTTAAAACATGGAAATGATTGAGAAATGCAAATATCATATTTTCAGTCTTTTCTAGCAACTTTACACCTAGTCTTTCGCCTCGGTTTCTAAATAATTTTTCCTGTTTAAACGGTAATATTACCTAGTTGCCAATAATTGTAGGTGCTGAACCAGCCTAATATTAATGGCTTACTACCCGGGCCTCATTACTACAGGAGTCACTGTATACGTGGCAAGCATAAAACAACCGATCTTACATAAAATATAATAGTAATTACCTCGGATACAAGCTTGTCTTACTTGTTAACCTGTCGTGAATTATCCAGTTAAACACTGTCCAGTAAGATCCTATACTAAAATAATGGAAAGGGTTGATACCTACTGACACGTTTGTCAGAATAAAAACATGTCATGTGTTATATCAGCACCACATAACACGGCACATCAAAACGTGTGCACTTCAGTTATATAACAGTGACATAGTGGCAGCGGTGACAAAATCTTAGTAAATGTTTCGGCTGAGCTCGGCTAACAGCAGCCTAGCCTCCTGCTAACATGCTACTCACCAGTCAACGGCGGTTCGGTTCTGTAAATGTAAAGTGCCAGTGAGGGTCCGAGCCGCCAGCTTAATGTTCACAGTGTACGGAATCATTACACTTGTGTGTTTAATAACTACTCTACATCAAAACTTTAAACCGGTTTTGTTTAGGAACTCAGTACGAACAGGAAGTATCTTGTCCAAAGCTGGCTGCGCTTTGTTTCTGTGTGGGGAAACCTTAACCCGTCACTTAAAGGTTCCACACCAGTTACAGTTCTGTACTTTTTATACTATTCTGCTTCATTTTAATACTCTGTGAGTACATGCATTTCTGTTGGTTATGCATGTCTGTTTTTGTAAACATTGTAATTTTGTCTGCTTTATACAGTTTTTACTGCCACGTTCTACGTATGGTTGTGATAATGCTATTGAATCTGTTTGTCGTGTTTGTGTTTTTAATGTGTAATATTAAAGTTCGTGGAGATGAGGCGCTGGATTAAAACGTCTGTACCAGATAATCAACAATGAATAATCCTAAATTTATATCATTTTCAACAATACTTCTGCCCATATTGTTAAAACCACAACAGCAGCAGGATTTAACCAGCACTGAAGGGGAGGAGTAAAAGGAGGATGTCTGTAATGTATAAACTACTCTGTACTAATTAGTCTTTACTGAACTACATTCCCAAATCACTTTAAAATCTGTCCTATGATGATGTTACTAATAATGTATCTTTGAATACACCCTATTCAGAAAATATATAGTGGCTAATATTCACAATAAATGTACATGCAAACAGCACGTAAAAATTGTGACTATACTAACTAGTCTAGACTATGGAAGGGAATACTGAAAAGTGGGGTAGCAGAAGACTTGAGTAATGATCCTTTTTGGTGAAATAACATAGACTTGGTCATTGACAAAGCTCTGAGAAGTTATTATTATTATTAAATAGGTTACTCTGGACAGATATAGTACCTTGAAGATATTAAATATTCTGAGTACTTCTGTATTCACTGAAAAACTGTTGGGATGCTTGTTCAGGTTCTCATTTTATCTGTCTGAACTGTATTTTCACAAACAAGTCTGACTCTTCTTCTTGGTTTAATAGAACAACCCAAACTCAATATTCCCAATGAGTCTCCTGCAGCTCTGGGACTTGTTCTGCATCACTTTTAATAAACATATTTTCTTTTTTCTTTCATCACTGCTATGCCTAAATTTATCTGTCATGAGCACCGTCTCATACTGTACACAGATCTGCATAATAGCATCTTCTGCACAGACATTCACCTTCAGTTGAATGATGAAGTAGTCCTACAGAGAGATCTAGTGTAAATCACACCTTACTATATGAACACTTGTTTCTCTCAAGGCTCCTGGGTCTTAGTGCAGCTGAGGACATCAAGCGTTCATTTTTAAGAAAATAACAGACCTGACACGTCATGATGAATACTGTCCAGTGAATTATCTAGTGTTTTATGATTCCCTTTCTATCACACAGTGAACCACAGCAGTTCTTAGGGATGTCTAAAAACTTGAAAAGTTAAGAGTGACCAGTGAGGTACTTAGATTACAAGGGTCTATAACTAGTGCTGATGTAGACCTTCCTCATTTAATGGACAGCTTATGCTCTTTGTGCTCTCTTTCTTATCCAGTAGGTTCTATAATGAAATTAAGGTTGTGCAGAGAAGACATGTTCTTTATACCTCAGTTAATGGACAATGAATTCTGTTCAGTTTAATTTCAAAAGATCAGTTTTTTCTTTTCCTGCCACCATTCAGGAATGTTAGTGTGGCTCCTGGCTGTACCTTTCTCATAAGAGAGAACTGCACATCTATAAAAGTGCTCTATTTTGGTTCACTGTAACAGTGTAAAGTTAACAGGATCACACTGGGACCCTAGTAACAACATGTAATGATGGTTCAGCAATGCAAGAAGAGAAGTGATCACACAGACCTCAGCAGCCGCACCATGTTTTTTCCTTGGTCGAACATCATCTCTGGCTATGTCTTGGATCACATGCATCACAGCCCTGCAGGTGTGGTAAGGTCACTGCTGTTCTTTAATCAATGGTTAATATACAACCACAGGCACCTCTCTGATTACAGTGTCATCAGTGCTGTGCCTGTAATTCCTTGTAGCCATTGCTCAAATGTGACCTGTTCCTATCCAACCACTATTTGTCTCCTGAACTGTTTAGACTCATACAGACTAGTAATGAAGACTGGCAACTACCAAGAGGCGTCCAGTTATAGGGAGAGACAAGCTGTTGGGGTGATAAATTTGGGGTATTTTCTCATTGACAATATAAATCATTCCCTCCTTATTGATTGTACAGGTAAAATCAACCTAGAGTCTCAAAAGTGATAAAATGATTTATGATGTATAGATCCATCTTTTATTAATGTGTCACTTTCCATAATGGTGCCCTTGTGGCCATAAAATATGCCATTCTGACCTTCTGATGATGTTTAATCATAAGTGACGGTGACCCTCACCACAAGATACAAAGAGATTATAAAGTTAGGTGTGTACCGATGACTAATTGCTTATTGTATTTCATTTTTATATTTGAATTTACAAATTTTTCTTGCTTATGTAATACCTTTTAGTAAAAGGTTTATGAAAGCAGGAATGCTGAGGGGAAAAGGCATTTAATTCTGGCAAATATGAAGTTACAGTATTTCAAATGTCAAATTAATGTACTGTTTTCTGTAATACAAGAGAATAGATTTTGGTAATGGTTGCTCAGTGGGTTATAATGTTGCCTACTAATATCAGTGTTATGTGTTCAGTTCTTGCCCTGGCTCTGTGTGGGTTGAGGTTTTCCCTCCCTGTGTTGGTTTGTTCCACTTTCCTGACACTCTAAATCACATGAGACACAAACTGATCTCTCATGTCATTTAGTGCGATTTTGGGCCAAACACATTCTGCCTTTCATTGGGTATTTCCTAGGACAAGTGCCAGGCTGCCAGTGACCCAACACTGAATAAGAGATTGCAGAAATAATATGATTCTGACAGCAAAAACAACACTTCTGCACTAAACCCATCATTTAGTAATGTGTTCTGGTACTTTTTTAAAGAGAATATCAACATGTCAGTTGTGAGCCTTATCCATTTTCAGTTTTATATATGGCTCACATGTAGTATATGCTTAATTTAATTCTAGGCTAGACACATCGTATACAATCTCTTGTGCCCTCATCATGTGCAATTTAACAATCAGACTCAAGGATTCATAAATATTTTAAGTTAGCAAAATATGTTGCAAAACACTGTATCCCACAGGTGTGAGGAAAGATTCACGCACTGTGAACTTTCAAGATTTAACTCACTTGTGTTTCTATTGTCAGTGACCGTGTAGTGATCGGTAGTTCTCCCTGTGGTGTTTTTAGGTCATGATGATGTTAATCCAGAACGGTCCCCCCCCGCGCCTCCACTCTCACTGGCTTTGATATTTTCTCAGAGAAGGTCCAAGTTCTGCTTGGCATCCTTTCTGTCACATGGCACCAGCTGAAAGAGGAAGGTGGATTTGCACCCAGCAGCACACGCCTTCATTAGCTGATTTATATGCTAACCTCGGGCTGGGCTGCACAAGCACACTGCACACACGCATCATCCTACACAGAGCTCACAGCTTTCTGCATTTTATAATTTCTATAAAGAAGCTCATATTTTTAAATAAAATGATTAAAAACAACTGTGTCCTGTTTAAAAGATAGAAAGATAGTATACTGTATATTGAAAAACCTGATGTCAAGCAATATACTGCATCTGTGTGTGTGTGTGTGTGTGTGTGTATGTGTGTGTGTGTGTTGAAATAAACACTGCTGCTCCATTCCATGTCTTATTCACTGCTGTACACTGCTGTACACTGCAAAACTGGGTCAAAACTGTTGTTTACCAGTTCTGTTTATATTTACTTCCTGTTTTTAGGCTTAATTTGCATACATACAACACTGAAGGACACAAAGTTACATAGGCCTGTGATTTAGAATGTTTTAAACACATGCACAAATGCACAGAGTGTTAGTCTGTCGTTAAAATGTAATGACCTTTGGTTGACTTTAATATCTTAATCTTGCACAGCCCATTCTCTTCACCTTCCTGCTTGAAAAAAGACATCAAATAATATCAAAGACAGAGATAATCTGCACTTTTACTGTTCAGTCCCATGGTTTCTCCTTCAGGGCATCTAAATGGCATCCTTAAAGGTGATGATTTGCTGCCGAGCGAAATGCCACGCTTTCATTAATAATGCCACAACTATATATTAGCACGTTAATGTCCTGTGTACAGTGAAATGCGCAGTTTTTGCAGAACACCTTTGTGAGGAGGGAATCTCAAATGTGCCAAAAGCTCCTGGAGTTCTAGGTGAGAAACTCACAAAGCAATTTATTTAATTTATAGGTTAAACAAGGACATTTAGTCAATACTGGATTTAAAAAAACAGCATTGCTACTGATGTGAAATACCTACGTATCATTCTCACATATTGACACAGTTGCAGAGCTTAAAAATACATAATACATCACTCTGATCAGAAAAGTTGAAATCTCACAATGAAGTCAATGATTTTAGATAAAGATATGTATGTAGCCCATTAAAATTGTGTTCAAAACATCTTTGTCTAGAAAAAATTTAAGTTGTGATGTGTTGCCATAGCTTGACTCTTGGTGTTTGTTGGTCTGTGAGTTTGTTAGTAAAAATGCCATACTCATTCCTTTCGATTTGCGTGCATAAATGTAAAAGAACCTATGCATGCTCACACAGATAACTAATATATTTGGAAATCTACATTTCACAGATGCTTTTATCCAAAGCAACTTACAACATTTCACATATGTGTTACAGAAATAGTAGTTCTCTGCGTTTAACCCATCCCCCTAGTGGGAACAGTGGGCAGCCAAATGCAGTGCCCAGGGAGCTGGCATTTTGAGTGTCTTGCTGAAGGACGCACCTGGGAGTGGGGCCAGGATTTAAGCCGGGAGACTTCAGCATCCCATCCTGAGGTTCTACCCATTAAGCCACCAGGCTGTTTAGTCTTACACGACTGTATTCTTAGCATTCTTGCCAAATGTATTGTGGTGATCAAACACTCCTATGAGTGTAGCCCAACTGCAAACCTTCCCTCACGACACAGAAAAAAAATCTGATACTCCCAAAGTTAAAATTTGTAAAAATGCCTTTGCTTTTTTAATGGATTTTGCCCTACTTGTATGTCTTAAATACAGCAAAAATGTTAGTGTGAATCACAGCCATTACCATTTTGTGTCCTCTTAAATGCCCTAATTACAGAATTTAAGGCTGACAGCTGGAATGTAAAGAGGTGAATTTTGGACCCTTTCTGGAAGTGTAAAAGAGAGGCGCTGCAGTCTTGAGGATGATGGGATGTTCCAAGCCGAAGATGAGGGAAAGCCGGATGTCTTTGAGATAACACCCCAGCCCTGTGCTCTAAGTCTTTCTTTCACATTATTAAAGCCGTAGCACAAAAAAGAAGGATGAAGATTCCGTTTCATCCACACCTTGAAGTATATAAAGATAACAGTAAGTGTTTAAGAACATATTCCATGAGTAATAACATCATATTCAATGACAACAAACACCACTTTAGTTTGCACTAAAATACTTTTCTTGTATGTTGCTGCTATAAAATTTAACTGAGAACATTTCTTGTTAAAGAAATTGCCATTTACTTGAATTATTCAGTGACATTTTGCTAGTATAAAATATTGGATGCCATTACATGTCACTGAAAAGGAATAATGTCTCCTTTATTTAGTTCACTTACAGCAGTTTAGTACCATGCAATTTACCACGACATTTTGAAAACCTGCCTATTTCCCTGTGAACTTAACTGTTTGAACTGGATTTAATTGTCTTTAAGCAATTTTTAAGGTCTACCTAAAATCAGGATTTGCTTATGCCAAGAACAACTGATGATGAACATGGACAATTTATTGCATTGAATATGAACAGAGATAAAAAAGAAAAATATATAATTTATAAACAACAAAAAAAAAACAATACATATTGTATTAAAATTTTATGGAGCCTTGTTTCCATCTACAGATTAAGACAAATAAGAGAAACAGCTTTTAAAAATATATCTGTTTTGAAGTACTGTGTTAATGCTGTTAACCTTCTACGTCAGTATCAGACTTCATATTTCCTAAAACACATTTACTGTTTACTATACTATCTCTGTTAGAATTGTTGTTTTCCTTGTTCTCATTATGTAGAAAATGTATTTGCTCCAGCTGGCCATGCTATGAGAGCTGTTTACTCAGGACTGTTTAACTTTTCGTTATTCCATAGTAATTGTTACAGAGACAAGATAATGGAGAAGATTAATTTATGTTCGTTTGATTTTTCTATTACTATTTATGTATCTGCCTTGGAGGTCATGAAAGACCCATTTTCTCAACGTTTTTTTTCTAGCATGGGTTTTGATGGTCTTTAACTGCATAAGTGCAGAGAGCTTCTCACATGTCCACTGGAGAACACCTGGATCTGCATGTCCAAACACACATACCCATGCCAAACACACCCACACACTCACACAAACATAACCTTTATATGTCACAAAGCACAATCTCATGCTGGCTGGACTCCATCCATGGGGTGACCCAAGAATGTGGTGGGTGGGTCAGGCAGCTACCAGACTGAGTTGTCTCTGTGGTCACTTGAGTTTTTTAGCAAGCGGGTAGAGCGTTTAACTAACCTTCATCTAGAGTTCCAAAATTGCCAACATAGCTCCTGGTCATGGCACACAAAAAGGACCTTATTTGAATCTCATGGTCTCGTCTGCTGTTTTTCGTTAATATGCACATCTTATTCTGTCAGACTGCTCCCCATTCCAGTGGCTAAGATATTGATTAAAAGATGAGCTGTTCAGCTCTGCCACATTATGCACACCTTCTCATTTATCTTGCAGTGAATAAGGATGCTTTTACACCTGCCTTGTTCAGTCCGGTTGAACTAAACTCTGGTTTGTTTCCCTGTTGGTGTGGTTCATTTGGGCAGGTCTGAACAGGCAATCGCACTTGGGTGCAGACCAAAAGAACTGCATCGAGACCCTTTACTCAAGGTGGTCTCAGTTCGGTCCCAAATGAACCCTGGGTGGGTCATTTGTGGTGTGAACGTGATACAACCTCGATCCAGACCAACAACAAAGAATACACTGCAGGTTCGCGCTAAGTGGCTCTCTTAGCCAGCTGCACTTTACATGTTGGGATAATGATAGAGATAATGTGAACAGTTGAAATATCTAGAACTAGCAGCAAGCAAGACAATGAATTGCAGTCTGACCTGGACTAGCAACGAGGTGCGTTGCCTTCTTGATAGTTGACAGTTGAGAACATCTGTTAGCTCCTACAAACAAGTCATAAAACACTGAACTGTTTCAAATGTTCAGTCAATGGCTTAAGGAGAAGGGGTCTGTATGGTCTGCTGTATAAAAGTGAAAAACTAAGGCAACAGTACAAATAATTACCACAGTTATGAGCAAATGCCAGTTGTGCCATTTGTCCATGTTGCTTTCAAAGGACTCTTCACCAGTACAGAACACGGATCTTCTTCCTGTGTTTACATTCTCATTCCTCCCCCTGACTGTTTTAACCAATGAGTGGAGAGAAAAGTCTCATGTAAGTGATAGTGATGTATTTTGGTTCACTTGGATTTTTTCCCATGTGAAAAGGAACCAAACTAAGAAGAAAATGAACCAAATATGCAAATTAGTCTGCTGATTTCGACTGGTGCAGTCGAACTACAGGTTTGAAAACACCGTAAATGTACAGTATAAAGTTTATTGCCTTTACAAGTTATTGGTTTGTGAAAAATAAAATCATATGTAAGTGTCCCTTTTGCCACCAAAACAGCCCTGACAACATCAAGGCAGGAACTCCACTAGACCTCTGAAGGTATGCTGTGGTATCTGGCACCAAGCTGTCAGCAGAAGATCCTTTACCTCAAGGTGGGTCCTCCACAGATCAGACTTGTTTTTCCAGCAAAACCCACAGATGCTCAATTGGATTGAGATCTGGAGAATTTGACAGCCGAATCAACACCTCAAATTTGTTGTTGTGTTCCTCATACCATTCTTGACTCAGTTTTGCAAGGCACATTATCTTGCTGAAAGAATAAACTGCCATCAGGGAATACCATTTCCATGAAGGGCTGTACGTAGTCAACAACAATGTTTGTAAGCAACACATATGGACACGGCTATCGTCACGTAAAAGAAAATGTGATTCATCAGACCAGGCCACCTTCTTCCATGGCTTTGTAGTCCAGTTCTGATGCTCATGTCCCCATTGTAGGAGCTTTTGGCAGTGAACATGGGTAAGCATAGGCACTGTGGCTATGCAGCCCATAATGCTAAGGCCGATCAGTGTACACACAGTTATTTTTCCCTTATTTTTTTGTTTTTTTGTGGGGTGACATGTATATTCTTAGCAATGGAAGTATGATGGTTTGGGATGAGTGTAACGGTGTGGCCACACCCCTTGTTTGTCTTTGTGGGTGTTTGCACCTGGCAGTTGTTTTCTTTATAGCACTATTTTAAGGTTTTTGTTTCTCACTTTGTCTTTGTTTAGTGTTGAAGTCAGCTGAGCCATTCTTGCCTGCTGATTGTGATTTGCTAAGTATTTGTTCACTGTGTTATTTTTTAATTACTATTTTTCCCTGTGCCCATGTTTATTTTTCTGTTTTTGCCTTTTTCTTGTTTTTGTTACTGGTCTTAGTGTTGGTTGTAACTTTATTGTACTTTTGGATCAACTTCCCACTTAATAAAAACTCTTTGTGCATAGATCTCCCTGCCTTGGTGCCTCAGTCTTGTCACATAACGACAATTAAGAGACTACTGTTGTTTTAAACAAAACAAATTATCCTCCCCTGTGGTGTGGATTAAACACCAAAAAGCACAGCTAATGCAGGGCCTCATCAGGAATAAACACAGTAAATCACTGCTAGTGCAGGGCCACATCAAGAATAAACACAGTAAATCACTGCTAGTGCAGGGCCTCATCAGGAATAAACACAGTAAATCACTGCTAGTGCAGGGCCTCATCAGGACTAAACACAGTAAATCACTGCTAGTGCAGGGCCTCATCAGGAATAAACACAGTAAATAACTGCTAGTGCAGGGCCTCATCAGGAATAAACACAGTAAATCAGTGCTAGTGCAGGGCCTCATCAGGAATAAACACAGTAAATCACTGCTAGTGCAGGGCCTCATCAGGAATAAACACAGTAAATCACTGCTAGTGCAGGGCC
>JABJVR010013084.1:0-21448 GCA_025773905.1 Chitala chitala | reverse complement strand
TCATCAGGACTAAACACAGTAAATCACTGCTAGTGCAGGGCCTTATCAGGACTAAACACAGTAAATCACTGCTAATACAGGGCAACAGGACTAAAATAGGCTGTTTTTCTAATCTCAGAACAGGGTGGTTATAATTAAGCTCTAGGTGGGTAAAAAATGTAATTCCAAGATGGGTCATTAGGGGGGACAATATGGTGCTGTACCATGTCTTTTTTATTGTACAGCACCATGAATTCCCCTCGTGGAAATGTTTGGAACTACAATTTACAACTACAACTGACGCCACCTTTGCAATCATGGTACATGTACATTGTACATCTATCAACCATGCAGTACGGTGTTCAGTACCTCAATTATAACTTATCTGTGATGTAGGATTCAAAGCAAACAGTTAAATAAGATGAAACACTGTATTTAATTGTGCACAGACTGACGTGTACATGATAATTTCAGCTATAGCATGGTTAAATTGTTACTCTTCTCATGAATCACACAGGTCAAGTACAGTCGAGAGGGTAATGGAAATGTGAATTACATACAGAGAGGGGGTACTGAGGGGGAGGGAGTCATGTGTGAGCCTCTCTCCCTCAGGCAGCATTGCTGGCTTTCCACCAATCAGATAGCACCAAAGAGCTGTGATTTAATGCTACGATATGCACAGACTGGGAGGAGTCTCTGACACTATTATAAAACCATAAAACACAGAGGAGCACTCCCACTCTCAACCCTGACAGCGTATACACCCAAAGCACGAGGTAAATTCTTCTCTTAATAATAAAGGAGATGGACTCCTACAAGGGCTTTGTCATGCAGACCTCTGCCCTTTTCTTCCCCAGATTGTACGATACCTACTCAAATATTACATAATGTAAGTCAGCAGTTTTCTAAAAAGCAGCAGATTAGACCATGCATTCTAGGCAGCTAACAGGAACTTAATGTGGCCACAGTGTAAAGGAGTTGGGTCATTGGTACAATCACACATGATATGGATAGTCAGTCTATATAACTTTACAGTAATATCTAGAGGTAACTTTCGTGATCTGCAATATGCATTTTTTTGCAATAATTTCTATTGGAGTGTCACTGTGTTTTCAAGTGTTGTTTATAGCTGGTCCCTAACTTACTCTGTTTTAGAGCTGTATTTTTTAATCCTGACCCCTAACTCACTTTTTTTCAGAACTCAGTGTTGTTGAAACTTGGCTCCTAACTCACCCAGTTAGGAAGGGATGTTTTTTTAAACCTGGTCCCTAACTCACTCCATTTCAGAGCAGAGTATTGTTTTTCTGTTGTTGTGTGGTTTTTCTGCTAAATTTATTTTTCGTTTAGCATGTGGCTTTATTTTCACATTGATGTAACTGTATGAATATCATATATACACTATAGGTATGTAGTTATTAAAGGGAAGTTGTGTATAAAATACTTATATTTCCTGCACAATTCTTCCAGTATAGGTGTTTCTAGTTTTAAATCAAAGTTGAAAGTTTCCATTTTAATAACATTGATTCATTTTAAGTCCTACAGAGTACAGAGCCAAAATAAACATTGTGTCACTGTCCAAATAATGAAGGAACTACACTGTGAGTGAGCTAAACAAATTTGATTGATAAAAAAATTATCATTATTATTATTAATTAATAATCTGGTTATTTCACAGCCCATTATGATTCTACATAAGATAACATTTAACAGCCATATATTTATAATATTTTTATCAAGACAAGTATACATTCATTCTCAATCCAAAGTAAAAATTTGTATTTAAAAGTATGTGGAATAAAAAAATATCCTGAAATGGATTCAGGAAATAATGAGGAGTTGGAGTAGGTCTATAATTAGCATGAGTATATCTTTATCATCAAGTAAACAGAGGATGCCTCTTGCATGCTGGAATAATTGCTATTTAAATTTGTGATAAATTGCTATTTATAGCAGCCAGCCTTTTAAAAGTGGCTGGATACTGTGAGACGTTAATAAAATATTCACCAGTAGGAAATCACTTTAGCAAGCAGACTTACAGTTTTGGTGTCAAATGTCACCAAAGCATTTGAGTGTAAAGTGGGAGAAAAATTGAATTTTTAAAGGAATTTCTCATACTGATGCTCCCTCCCTCACAAATTAGTTGATAGACAAGGAAGAGTTATTGCTGGATAGGATAAAACTAATGTGAAATAGTTTCTTCTATAAAATCACATTATCCATACCGTATATTAATATTTTCTGCTTTCTTTGTAAGTGTTCGCCACACTTGGCAACGCATTCAGGAGTGATGCCTGCAGTTCTGCTGTAGGAGAAGAAGGAAAACATGAACTTTTATGTATGAGACGTTTCTGCTGCCGTGCACACTTTCTAACACCTGATATTATTAGTGAAAGATATTTGAGCTCTTCTTAAAATTGTTTTGCTTTTACTCAGTGTTAATGACATGTAGAACTGAACGCACTGCCATCGCCGTGTGCAGACGTGCTGGTGTTTGTTTAAAGTGCACCTGGGAACAGCAGTGAGAAAAAAAGCATTTGGGTTCTTCTGCAACAATCATACATTTCATGAACACCACATAAAATATGAACTTTGGAATTGTGATTTGTTGACACATTATAGGACAGCTCTCTTGCTGGATTTTAGTTCAGTTTTAGCACATTTATTTTTAACAAATATATTTAGCTATCTTTCATCTTTCATCTGTATTAGACATAAAAATATAATGTAGTTTTCGATGACTATCAGTTGATATGTTTTGTCAATGTTAACGTATAACAAATAGCAGAATCCCCAATAAGCTATTGCTGGGTACAGTAAATGCATCCATCCATCCATCCATTATCTCAACTGCTTATTCCTGGAGAGGGTCGCGGGGAAACCTGGAGCCCATCCCAGAGCACATAGGGCACAGGGCAGGGGACACCCAGGGCGGGGCGCCAACCCACCACAGACAGTAAATGCAAAAACAGGAAAAATACTGTCATGCCAGCAAAAGACTATTAAAATTGTAGAACTAGAGTAATTAATCAACTGTTTCAAAACAGGTATAAAACAAACGCGCTCAGTGTTGTGAAGGACTGCACTTCTTGTACAGTCACCTTCAATCTAAATCAGCCTTCAATAATGAGCATGTGAAAAGTATGGATTTTATGACGAGGTGTTGATTAGAACATTGTACTGCCTCTAGTCTGTTTGTTTATTTCATTAACACATCATTAGCTATCTATCATCCCACTCTCATAGTTATTTGGTTTTTGTTATATTTGTAAATCATGAAGACAAAGAATAGATTGTCAAGTCTGGAAGTGACCTGAATTTGTCAAGACGCCTAAGGGGCTGCCTTAACACAGTAATGCATATTGCTTCATAAAAGCTCTGTTTCTTTACATTCTGGCATATCAGTCTAAACTGTTCCATGCTTTACACGTTTTGTGCAAAAAATAAAAAAATCTAATTAATAAAGATTTGTGTAATTACATATTGTTCAGGGATCAATATAAATGTTATTCTTGCAAATCATCAAAGTGTATTAAAATTATATGTAAATTCAGTATATGTTGAACATATTTAAATATTCTACTTGGAAAATTATGTCTTTTTTTATACATTTTTAAAATGTTTGTTACAGTTATTTTGCCAGTGCTATTTGTTTCTTTTTTTGTTGCTTGGTTACAAATCATGCGTGATATTTCCACTTCAAGGCAAGTGAGATTAAAGTCAGAATATTGTGTTCAGCTTTTAGCATTTCTCATAAAAGGCAAATATTGGGCTGAACCACCACAGAGATCAACAGTTTTGGTTTGTATAACAACCCTGTGGTCATATCACTGCCTACAAAGACAGGGTAAAATGTACCTCAACTGCTAATATATGCAAAATGATAAAATGGCTTATCATTGGATATTGTTTATAAAATGATAACGTTGCACTTACATTTAGGTAATTCAGTTTAATCTCTTGACAATTTTTAGCAGATTTTAATATTTTACAATTAAAATCATGCAAGCAGATTTGATATATTGCCTCAGCAGTAAAATTGTTGTCTTTTACTGCCAATTTTGGTTTGATTGTCTCTGTCTCTGTGTGTGTGTGTGTGTGTGTGTGCGCTCAAATTTTTTGTTCTAAATTTTGAGCCCCCTGCCAACCTGGGTCCATTGGAATCATATTTGATTTCTATCACTGGTACAGGCGCCATTTTCTCCACAATAAAAATTTCTATGTAAAAATGCAGCTGAAAAGAAATAGTGACATCCTGACTGTATGTGGCCTCATGCCTTACTTTACTTGGTATATGTGCCCCCCAGGTTCTTGTAGTATTTTTGACCAAAACTTGAGATCTTTGTGTGCTTCTAGTTCCATGTATTGTTAGAGCTTATGTGCTCATCCTTTTTGTATTTCTTTTTTGATGAATGCTGCCCTGTTTCTTGCAGTTGGGTTTTCTTGTGTTCTTGCCAACATCCCTTCACTAAAGTCATTCAGGTTTTGGAGTCTGCACTTGCAAGACTTCTCTTCATTTAACACAGACAAGTTTTGAAAAAAAGAAAGAGCAAATGAGGGTGATGTGTCACGATTCTATTACTTAATATTAGGGCTGGGAATTAACTATTGCAATTAATGCAATGTTAACTTCTCTCAGAAGTGGCAGTTGAAATCATTGCAGATGGTCATTCCAGATTCCTGCACAAGCCACTCCCAGTGGACCACAAGTACTCATTTGGATCCACCAGGCCAGTCCAGTAGCCTCTCCCACTATCTGAGCCAACTCACTACCAGATGGTGATCAATTGACAGCTCTGCTCCTCTCTTCACCTGAGTGTCCAAAACATATGGCCTGAAATCAGACAAAACAACTACAAAGTCTAACATCAACCTTCGGCCCAAAGCATTCTGGTATCAAGCACACTTAAGAACTGTCTTGTGTTCGAACACGGTGTGTTATGGACAGACCGTGACTTTCACAGAAATCCAACCACAACTCACCGCTTGGGTTTAGATTGGGTGGGCCTTTCCTCCCAATCAATCCAATCCAATTCAATCCACTTTATATATGTAACACTCTAGCAGGGAAACACACACTCTGGATCCCAATGTGCAGAACAGGGTTCTTTATTGACAATAAAGTCAACAGCAAAGACGAGAGGCATAGTTCATAGATCGTAGTATCAGGCGAGAGGTCCAAGAAGCCGTGGAATCTTTGCGAGACACAGACCGGGAAGGGAGAAACGAAGGGGGAAGGCAGGTCGTCGGATGGATGGAGAAGCATGATGAGGGATGTAAAAACAAAAGACATGAAGGGAAAACAATGCTCAGTAACCACCATAATAGCGTGATACTTTGCTACGTCTAGCTAGATATGGCTTCGCTTTATACTTGAATGCCGAAAGGTGACCGGCCTGGCAGGCTCTAATGAGGGGGCGTGACAATATACAGCACATTTAAAAACAACTAGATTGACCAAAGTGCTTTACATCATATATGCAGTATGAGAATAGCCAGAGAGAAACAATCACAAGTAAGAAATGATAAGATATGTGAAAAACACAATAATTAAAACTATAAAATTCAAAGCAAAGGACTCTCAGTCTGAGTTAAAAGCCAGGGAATAAACATGGGTTTTAAGATGAGATTTAAAATCCTCCACACTTGAGGCCTGCCTTACATGCAGAGGGAGCTCGTTCCGTGACCTGAGACCTGTGACTGAAAAAGCGTGGTCACTTCTGCTCCAAAGCCCGGTCTTAGGGACCACAAGGAGCAGCTGATCTGTGGATCTGAGGGGCCGTGCAGGGATATAAGGGAGAAGAAGTTCTAAAATATAAGAGGGAGGAAGACCATTAACAGCCTTAAAAACGAACAATAAAATGTTAAAATCAATTCTAAAACAAATTGGGAGTCAATGAAGAGATGCTAGCGTCGGACTAATATGATCATGCCGATAAGCATTCGGGCTGCAGTGTTCTGTACCAGCTGTAGGCGATAAAAGCATGTATAAGGGTTTGAAAAGGATAAAAATTATTTTACTTTTGAAGAGACGCAATTGGTAAAATCCACCCTTCACAATGCTGTTAATCTGTTTATCCATCATAAAATCAGGGTCCATTTTCACACCAAGATTTGTCTCCACAGGCTTAAGATATAGCTTAAAAGGGCCCAGATCCAAATGAGAAATAGAGGAGGTGTTATTTGGGTTAAAAACAATAATCTCATTTTATTTCTCATTAAAGTTTAAAAAATTAAAAGCCAGCCAAGATTTAATGTCTTTAAAACAGTCTAAAAGCATTTTAAAAGAGCTCCCATCATTTTTCTTCAAAGGAATATAGATCTGAGAGTTGTCAGCATAAAAATGAAAATAAATACTATGTTTTCAACAGAAGGGGCCCAGAATAGAGCCCTGGGGGACATCACATGTGAGTGACACAGATGATGAGATGATGAGATGGAGCCTCCAATACTGACTCTAAAACTCCTCCTGGACAAATATGATCCAAACCAATTCAGAACTGTACCTTTAATCCCCACCTCGCATTCCAACCATGAAATCAAAATATCATGGTCTACAGTGTCAAAAATTAATGACAGATCTATTAATAGCAAGAGTGCATGGTCACCAGCATCAGTTACCATTAAAATATCATTAAAAACCCTAAAAAGTGCTGATTCGGTGCTATGAAAAGCTTTAAAGTCAGACTGAAAGATCTCAAGTATGCTTCGAGTATCTAGAAAAGGCTGTAGTTGTAAGAGGACAGAATCTTCAATAAGAAAGAGATCTTTGAGATAGGCTGGTAATTTAATTGTACCGATGGATCCAGACAAAGTTTTTTAATTACAGGCTGCACCTCCACCTTTAAATGTGATGGGACAACCCCGGTAGAAAGACTACTATTTATGATCTCGAAGATACTCATTCCAGTTGTGTCCCAGATATCTTTAACAAGTTGTGATGGGATGACATCAATGGGACAAGTAGCAGGTTTGAAATGGGAAACAATATCGTTAAGTAGTGCCAATGTCAGTGGCTCAAATTGATCGAAAACGCCAGTGCATAGTAACATGACAGACAGGTTGGAGGAAGGAGTTAAAATACTAGCTCTAATTTTAGCTGTTTTATCCTTAAAAAGTGGAAACATTTTTCACAGACTTCAGGAGAAATTTCACGAAGAGTGGATTGGGCTAGGTGAAGAACAGAGTTAATACTGTTAAAAAGAATATGGGGGTTATGAGATTTATTAAAAATTATAGCTGAATAATATTTCTTTTTCTCCAATTTAACAGCTGTCTGGTAATTTCATGACTTTTCTTTAAGAATGTCATAAGACACTTGCAACTTGTCTTTCTTCCATTTGCGCTCAGCTCGTCTACACTCGTCTACACTCTCGTCTGTCTGTACACGTTCATCCACGATTCCGCTTTAGATTTAGAACGCATGGGTTTGAGAGGTGCAACGGAATCAATGACATTTGTACACATAGACAAAAAAGAAGTAGTTAAAGTCTCTGCATCAGAGCATTCCTTGGTGCTATTTCTCCGTGCAACAGAATTAAAAGCAGCAGAGAATTACTCACTGGTGGTGCGTTAAATCACCCGGCCCATATGAGATGGAACGCACAGTTTAGTGTTACAACAGGGAAGGGATACATCAAATGAAACTGGCAAATAATCTGAGAAAACAGCATCATGCCCGCCGCATACACTGGCGCCATTCCAATCACTTCCCTCCAGGTTTCCCAATCATCACCCACATGGACATTGAAGTCCCCAAACAGAACAATGGAGTCCATGGTTGCGATAGTCTGCAGGACACCATCTACTTTCTCAATCCAGCCACCAAGCACTCGTTGGCAAACTCTGCCCCCAGGCCTGACTCCAGGGGCAGGTCCCAGTAACCCTCAACTAGGCAGGGTAACTCATATTATGCTACCATTACCCATAGGGATTTGTTGTTGGATCATGTTAGTCTGGGTCTTCACCTCAAACCTGTTCACCTTGGGAGACCCTACCAGGAGCCATTAGCTCTTGACGACAAAGCCCTGAGGATCACTAGGCCGCACAAGTCCTTCTGCCGCAGAAGGGTTGTTTAATACTGTGATTAAAATTATTCATTCCCATTTTGCTGGTGCTATGGGGAGCTTGACATTTTGGCAAATGTGCTCTGAAATTTAGGATTTCAGATTAATGTGCCGGTTGGCACCAGCAATGTCTCAATCCAATATTAAACATCAGTATCGAGGCCAATCGAGGTTTTTTTTTTTTACTAGATCGGTATGGACTCTACTGCACAGGAACCTGCGCCTGATCCTTTGTTGTACATCAGCTGTCACATGGGCGTCCTAAACGGAGAGTACAATTTCCTTTATGGAGTGTCTAAAATGTCAGCAGTGTGGAAATATTTTAAACTAGAAAAAGAAAATAGCCCAACAGCTGCTTGTAATGTTTGCAATGCAAGCATTTCAGGAGGTCATAGTAACAGTTACATTCAATACTACCAATTTGATAAGACACCTAAAAACAAACATTCAACAGAATACAGTGAGTTCATGCAGATAAAACAGGCAAATGATGATATCTGTAAGGCCGTTACAAGAAATAAAGTGCTCCAGCCTAAGGTTCAGCTCGCGCTTCTGTTGGCTGCATCACAACCACAACCTATTCTGCTTCACATTACATTATTGGTGTCTTACCAGACGTCATTGGTTCCGTGCCCAAGCTTACAGTTAGATCGAATATTTTGTGCGAGTTTTAATCGTTTCATTGTTAGATTTTATATTGTGATATGGCAGCTAAGCTAAGTACTCTAAGATTGTGTGAATGTGAGACAGATGTGTATAATGGCCAGTTCACGTTTTTGGACAAAACAAGTGTCGTTTGTAAATACTGCAGTAAACACTTCAGATTTCACCACAGCACATCGACGCTGTAAGAACCCGTCACCCATTTCACATTCTTGATAAAAAGAGTGAATCACTCAGTGCCAGCAACCTGAACAAACTTATTTCTCACAGCTGGGCGAATAAACAATATCAGTGACTTGTATGAGTTCACGAAAGACATTGTCAGTTTGATTTGCTTTAAATGTATGTTTGTTAATTAATTGATTAAATTCATTTGTTTCAAGCTTCTGAGTAGTTGTTTATCTGTTATAAGTGCATGCATTCATGTCATGTAAATTTTAAGGTTAAAAAAGAGATTAACTAAGAAAATTTTTTAAATCAAAACATAAATTATGATTGAAATGTTAATTGTTGCCCAGCCCTACTATAAAAATTTTGGCATCTCACTGAAAAGATATATACATGGTGAGGTTTGTAAGATAAAGACAGACTTAACTGAAGATTCAAGATGGCCTTTTCTGTCACCTCAGATGGTCTGACAGACACTGTCTGATGCAGGCAGCAGAGAAGCAGGACCTCCCATTATTCAAACTCAGGTCACTCTTCCTTTCCACTTTCCCTGTTCAAGCCATATGCTATCTGTCAAGAGCTGAGGGAAATCACTCTGGGAGTTAAAGAACAATAAATAAATTCATAAAAAATTAAAAAAATCTGATGCCTGTCAGACACTGATGTACATTTTAAGAGATGCAAATTGGATTAATCCAGAGGATAACACTGCTGAACATGATGGGCTGATGGGACTGCAATCTGAATTTGATGCAGTCGTTCTTAAGAAAGGGGAGAGAGTTTTCTTTTGTCAACAGGTTGGCCAGTTAGGCGGTCTCACTCATGGACTTATTAGCACCACCAATCAGGCGCTCTCACTCATGGTCTTATTAGCAGTACCAATCAGGAGGTCTCACTCATGGGTTTATTAGCACCACCAATCAGGTGCTCTCACTCATGGGTTTATTAGCACCATCAGTGGTGGTATTTAACATGGCACAGCAGGACCACAACATGCAGCACAGGATTTGCTCATGATGGCATGTTTGTAAGCATTCTGTACATCGTTCTTTTTAAAGCAATTTAGCCTGGATAATTTTCCTAATTTCAAAGCAGGGTGAGAAGTCAGAGCTTGCCTTAAAATGTTCAGTTTGTTCTTCATTTGTTGGACATTAAAGGCCAGTTATTATAGAGATGTAGTGTTCAAAGACACCTGTGCAGAAGCCTCACTTGCTTTCCTTACCTCTCTTCTTGTCATTTCATTGTTCTTTTTTCCTGAGTCTTCTCCCTGTGCACCTTCCCTGTTGCCAGGGTAGCGAAGCTGAACAAAGATGAGGAACATCCGCTCTGCATGAGAGCTGACATTATGGGATGCCTCTGGCTCATTAACAGTCTATCAATTAATGTAGTATCCTCCCCATGGTACAGGATGAGAAAGAGTGTAACGATGTGAATGTAGCAAGTGTGTTTGTGTGTGAATGTGTGTGTGTGTGTTTGGGGGGGGGGGGTGCCAGTGCTGTAACGTCATGTAGCCTGTGATTGGTTATGCTGCAAAATTCCTGGAATGGGATTGCTCTTTTAGTATCTGGCCCAGATTTTCACAGATAATGAATCAAAGGTCACTACACATCTGACTACTTTTGTAATTTAAAAAAATGTGAAAAATGATTGAAGATGAAATAATTCTTGCCAGCCCTCACTGTTTACCTTGGAAGAATCAGCTAATCAATAAGTTATTAAACTGCTGAGAAAACAAATAATCACGTAGACAGATTTGTACATTCATAATGAGTATGATCGGAACAAAAAGTAAACAAATGATGACTTAAGTGTCTGTGTGGCTACAACACAATTTTCGTGGAGCTTTATGTGAGCTCAGCCCTTTTTGTCTCATGAGGATGTGTGTTGCTGGAAAGCTGTGACTGCCCTCAGGTAAAACTGTGGTTATATGATCTTAAGCCTAAGTTTAATGCTTGTTAAAAAAGAAAAAAAAATTTAAAGTGATATAAAAGAGTCAGCAGTGGTGATGATTCATAAAGCTTGAGGTCAGAGAGAGGGACGCAGTGATAATGTTAGGGTGAACAAACAAAAAGGTTTACTGCACAAGAACAGATTGTGTTCCTGGTTTTAGAAGCTAAATAACATGAGCTGCTTCTGATGTAGTTCACACAGACCACCATTACTGTCAAATCATTAGTGTGAATTAGTCTTCTAATTATGTAAATGCAGCTATAGACTTGATTGAATCAGTGTCCCAGTTTTTGAAGATATTAGAGCAAACGTTTTTATCAGCTAGGCTTCCACAGTAGTTGAAGGTAAGCATTGCCGGCCACTCTTAGTGTTAACCTGCACGCTGAAGAGCTGTGCAGCACTGCTAAAGCCAGTTTCTATGACAGCAAGACTTTTGGGTGAAATTTCTTCCTTTGGAGCCTTTTCATTGCTCTGTTTGATGTTTTGTATAGCTGAATCTGAAATGTATAAAGAGAGAACCTTGTTTTATTTCATCATTTTACAGACGAGGAAGGCTGCAGTAGCAGAGCGGAACTTCATCAAGCGAAAGCAGCTGTCGTCCATGGAGTAAAGTGTAGCTAAGCATGGCAGTGTGTGGGAGATCAGCGATGCTGGTCATTACAGTATAAACAGATAGACAGAAGACAGAAGATTGCTGTTTCACAGTAAAGCAAGGTGAAACAAACAGAAACACAGTAACAGTCACTCCCCCCTTCACACACACACACACACACACACACACACACACACACACACACACACACATGCATTCAAACATCTTATGACAGACACAATGGCACAAGGCAATTTGAAAGTATTTTTTTTATATGCACTATAGCCTACATGCAGTAACTTAACAAAACGAATTCTTCATTAAAATAAATCTGGTCACTTGTGAATTTATTCATAAACAGTTTTACGTGACGACAGACATTACTGGGTCACACTCTAATGAGAGCTGTGAGTTCTAATGTGATAATATTAATAAAAGCAATTACTATTACCAGCCAACAGCCTTTGTTAGTTATGTAAAAACTTTAATTTGAATAAATTGTATGTGTTGAATATGTTGGTTATTGTTAATATACAGATAGGCCCAATAAGAATAATTAAAGGGATATATATTTTAGAGGTAACACAATTTACATGCAGACAGCTGATTAACTTTATAGATAATTTGAAAATTTAAGTTCACAACATTCGTGTAAAAGTGCAAGTTTTTCTCATAGAAATTTAGTTGTTAACTTATTTTTTTAGTTTCTCAGATTTAAAATTGAACCTTAAAACTCTATTGTCTTCCATCTCCAGAGGTAAACATTTTAGCATATAAGAAGATGCCATTTTTAACTTCTAAGTGAACCGGTCAATATGGAGAAGAAAGTTTCCATTGAAAGTTATACAGTTCGCCGAGAACCAAGTTTGGAACTTGCTCGGAGGTCAGAGGTCACTGGCAGTTAAAGAGAGTGAGAAAGGACTGTTCAAATTTAGCAGGCTGCCAGCTTTTCCACCCGCTGCATGGGTTTGTTAAGCAAACCAGCATCAGGCGTGAATGAAACAACACTCTTCAGTAGGAAAGACTGCTGTCCTGGGACCGTCTCTGTGATTTCATTCTTTAATTTAGCATTCCCATCAGGGATAACATCTGCTATTTTATATCACTTTTACAGCCATGCCCACATAATCCGATGTGTTCACACTTCTAAATACAGATCAGGTTTTGTATGCCTTCATTTCACTTCATTCAAAAAACGTTTCTTCCAAAGCCTTTGTACTTTTTCTATTCTTGTTTTCACATTATAATTTAAAAAAGGACATTATAAGAGAAAGTACCAGCAGAAAAGAAATTCTGGTTTAATTTCTCCAAAGACTTTAATGGCAGACAGCCAACTTAACACGATTATACACATTACTGAAATTAGCACATGCCTAATAAGGGTTCTGAGTGAAATTATTCACTGAATGTTGCAATTTAATAGCAATGACAAAAATTTAAAAGTCTTTATTAGAAATTGTGTAGAGGAAGGGGTATTAAAAATATCTATGAGGAAACAGAGAGACTTTACGTTCTGTATGGGTACTGTTAAATTTTAATTGATTCATGGCAGATTGCTGTAATTTATGCAATTTATTTTTGGAAAGCCCTCAAAACTCAGCTCTGTGGATGTAATGCTGTCATGTTTGTAAAGGTCAATGTCAGAGTGTTGGAATAATTAGTTTATCTTTACAGGATCTACTGACAGGCCTTCGGTGATGCTGCCCTAGATATCTTACTTGGGTCTCATAAAGGGAAGAAAATAAGGTCTGTATCTGAAGCTATACAACAAATAATTGGGTTTATATTTAGCTCAAACAGTGCCAAACATTTTTTTTAATTAATTCTCTAAAATAAGATTGAATTAATGCAGTAATTATGAAAGCACCAATAAAAGGCAATGAAATGTGTGGACACTGTATGTCACTAATAGTGCATCATTGCAGTTATAACAGTAATAACTGTGCTTTTGCCATGATAATCAAAAATCAGACAAATGGACATAAAAAATAATTCCTATCCTGCAGTTACATTGTTATAATTAAGATAATCCAAAAAGTGTGAAGAACACCATTTTGTCAGTGCTGAAATTTTTGTCAGAGCTATAATTGATGGTACAATAAAAGAGAAAGAATTTTACCCCCCTCCCCTCCACACAGCATATGCAAGACTATTATTATAGTAATAGTTCTGCTTAGCAGGGATCTTCACTTTGGTTTGGGTAGGCCAGCAGATTGCGTTAAACAACCCTAAGCACTTGATTTCCCTAATTAAGCAAATTTTGTAATCGTTCATCACCGAGGGTATGTCCTTTTTATGGCACTATAAAACCTGTCCATATCTGAGCCCCCGGGACACTCTGGATGGAATATTTCTGGCATAAAAACACAGCTCCGCAGAGCCACATCAGTTCAGTATTCTGAGACCCAGCCAAATTTATCAAGCTGCAAACCTCTACACATGTAAGTTGGTTAGTTAGTTAATTACTTTAACATAATTTAAAAATATAATTTACTGCAGTCGTGAAATCAATGTTATCAGAAAGACTACAGACCCAATAGCAAGAAGGACTCTTGAACAAAAAGTATTTACAAAGCAAGGAATAAACCAAGATGAGGCGTGAGGTTCTACAAAAATAACCAACAACAAACAACAAGCGGAATCATGGTATAATCAACAACAAACAACAAGTGAACTCATGGTATAATCAACAACAAACAACAAGCGGACTCATGGTATCTAAAAGCAGTGCTATAAAAAAAAAGCTGTGGTATAAAAAAGTAAGTAAATAACAGAACAGTACTGTTAAGATATTGTTGTGTAAAAATATATTGAAAAGAGAATGTAACAGTACAAATGTTTCCAGTTTATTTTGCCCATGTGTACCTCTACTACCAGTCTGTGTTCACCACATGTGATTTGCTTTAATGAATGGCTGTGGGCAGAGCTGTTTTTAGGTGTAAGCCACATAGGCTGCCGCCTAGGGTTCTTCCTGCTGGAATGGCACCAAAGATTTATTTATTTTTATTACGGGAAGGGGTGGCATCAAAGGTCTTTGTGCCCTTAGGCCTAGGGCACCAAAATGGACAGAAATGAGCCCGACCATGGGGGTACAGTTTAAAGGGCTGCTTAATGCAGTCACTGTGTGTGGGCCACGTTTTCTCTTTCAGCGGTTTGATCATGTGCTGTTGCACAGGACACCCAAGTGTGTTTTGCTGTGTTCTTCCTTTTGATATGAACATCAAATATCTCTGTGTGGGCACAAAGGCCGCAAGAAATTACACACATATTCACAGGCAATTTCTCGGTTAAGCAGTTGATTTGGTGGAACTTCATAAACGTGACAAATCAGCTTTCTCAGCCTCTTGATGAAAACAAAAGTGATAAATTAGCACATGAATAATGTTCAAATATTCCGAAACGTAAGTGCTTTATTTCCAGTTAGTGTTCTTCTTTTGATTTTAATTAATGTTAACGATTTATTTCTTCCTATATTTAATGTAAACATCATACTCGTGTTAATTTTAAACAACTGTGTTTTTTACAGTTTTAAGCACGGATTACCTCTTACTGCAGGTTGTGATACGTTTGTTGCTGTAGATCAGCATTTGCAGTTTATGATAACCCAGAGGCAGTCTGTAATCATTGCTGTTGTTATTGTTATTACTGATTATGTTTTTAATTGTACTTGTTTCTTATATATGTGTGTTGTTTTAAGAAGTGTCGCTTTTCTAGAGCTCACTTCCTTGGTCTCATATCTGCTACACTAAATTGAAAATTGTCAGCACTGCAGAGGTGAACATTCAGCATGCAGCTGTGCTCAGAGAAGCAAATCTCTGTCACTTCTCTGTGTTAGACTCGAGGGGTAATCAGTCATTCACACTGCAGTGATCACCAACTTTCTAGTGGTGTTGTGTGTGTGTGTGTGTGTGTGTGTGTGTGTGTGTGTGTGTGTGTGTGTGTGTGCGTGCACGCGAAATATGCAGCACAAACTGAAAACAGCAATAACATGCTACGAAGAGTGACACAGGAGCCAAAGGAAAGTGAATGAACGAATGAGAGCGAACGAAGAAAAATAACGTTTCTCACAGCGTAATTCCACACCAAAAGAATCCATTTAAATATTTAGTCTGCTGTCTTTGAGGTGGTTTTCTCCAGCCCACACCCCACACAGCATGCTGCATAAAACCTTCTCTATGGCAGTTCACATTGCTTGCCGACACAGGTCATGCACGGTAATGGTTATGTGAAATAGCAGAGAATAGTGAAATGCACTTCTCTACACACACCCCCGGTCAGTGCAGCCTTCCCTCCTCACCTTGGTCAAGGTCCAATTTTTATTTTTTTAAACGGGTCCTGGTTCATTTTCAGACCTTTCCTTGTTTGTTGCGTTTCATGATTCTTTCAACATTTCCCATGTGCAGAGGCCCGACTCAGCCAACGTGACATTCTGACGCATTCAAGAACTGCTGCTTGACAGGCTTCCTGCAGGCCATCACAGCACCTCCTTCATCATGTGCCAGGCAGCTCCTGACCTCCTCTGACCTTTACACAAGGCGGTCTTTTTTCTTAAATTTATTTTCTCATCTCTCACACTGGGCAGATCACTTCTTACATGTTTCACTTCAAATCACTTTTAAGTACAACCCGGTTAAATTAAAAGTATATAGAAGTGGTAAGGGTCAACTGTGAGAAAGACTGATGTTACCAGCTCTCTTTTCTAGTAGTTTCTAGCAGCATTTGGGAAAACCTGATATGTCAGTTTGGTATTGTCAGCACAAAGATATATTCCTTGATTAAATTTATTGTAAGAGATTTCTTTGGTTCTGAGCCATATTTTTATTATTTATTTATTTTTATTTTTTTTTAAGCAAAGCTTTGTGCATAGATGTATCCAGGGTTGAAGTTATTATGCATTTGAAACATATGGCCACAAATAAGGTTTCTGATCTTTCGTAGAGTACTCATCTGAACACTGTTTTAATGAGGGTAATCAAAAACAAAGGGGGGCTTGGTGGCTCAGTGTTTAGTACTGATGCCTCGCACCTCCAGCACCGAGGGCTCAAATGTCACCTCTGATATGCGTGCATGGAGTTTGTGTGTTCTCCTTGTGTTTTGTGGGTTTCCTCCAGCTGTGCCCCCTACACACAGCCCAAAGATGTGTGTTGTAGACTGATAGGCATTTCTAAATTGGCCATAGTGTGTGATTGAATGTGTGTGTGTGTGTGTGTGTGTGTGTGTGAGAGAGAGAGATTGTGTCTTGTCATGAGTTGGCACCCTATTCCAGATGTCCTGTGGTGAGTAAAGTATGGACAAGCACTCAGTTACTGTCATGTGCACAGTCCTGTGCTTTCTAGAATATGTAATTTCTAGCATCTCTGTGCTATCTAGTGCACATGGGATCTCTATGTTTACCTCATTTCTGTTTTCACTTCTAATTGTCTGAGTGATTACACCTGGTGTTGGGTCTCTGGTGCTTCTATATATAGTCTCTAGTTCCCTTTCTCCCCTACTGGTTATTATAAGTCCCTGTAGGCTGTAGCTTGTTGGTCTATATTGGTTGTTAATGTTCTTGATCCTGTTCCTGTACTTTCCTTCTGCCCATATTTCCCTCAGTAGTATAGTAAACCCACCTCTTCTCTATTGTTCTGTTATAATAAATCCCCTTCCTCAACTGTACTTGCCTTTGTCTCTGATTTCGTCTCAGCAAAATCATTAGTTACATGATGCGTAATGTTAACCCAAAGACCCTGTTAAATGATGAGTAACGCTAACCCAAAGACCCTGTTAAATGATGAGTAATGCTAACCCAAAGACCCTGTTATATGATGAGTAATGATAACCCAAAGACCCTGTTAAATGATGAGTATTGTTAGCCCAAGGGCTCATAAAGAGGTTCCTTCTCATTATTATTATTTTTATTGGATTGTATTTTACTTAGATATGTTCAAAGATGAACAAGATGCAATAAGAATACAAAAGTGCACTTACTTTATCAGCCAAGAAGATGTAGGTGCAGCTAACCAGACCATTAAAATGCCATGGTCTGCACAAAAAGCCATATAATTGCTCATGGCACTTTTATGAGAATGTCCAAAATTCTCTCTGCAAGTACTGAGGACACATGACTGTACAAAAACATTGTGCTTGCCAATGTGTCCAGCCAGCATGTCCCTCCACTCAGACATTAACCTTCTGCTGCTGTTCCTGGTTGCGTCAGTAAAGACTTCTGTAAAATAATTACTGTACATCATTTGCTTTGTAATTGGTGTTCTTTATACAGCAAACTGTGCATAAGTCTGGCATTAATGCTGTGGAGTTTCCTTCCTTGAATACCCGTGGTGGCGGTATACTAAATATTTAACACTGCCTCTAAGCATGAAAGAGTGGGCTCGTTTTAGATGGATATCTACGAAATGTAATGTTAATGAGCTACGATACTTACATTTAGCCATAGTAATCGCTGTGTGAGAGAAGGTAAAGCACTCATGTTTTACAGTGTAAGAGTGTGTATCCATGTCTAAATTTACATGTCAAACAGTACCAGCAAAATCAACATTGTAGGTGCTTTTTCAGACTAAAAACTGAATGTTTAATTGAAAGCATCAAGTAAAATATCTCACTCCAGCCCTGATAGTAAAGGGAATGTCATGTAAATTTCTTCATGCGCTTTAATCATGGTCTTACTTTATTATCTCTCGTCTGAGGCTTGCACAATCAGATCAAGCTCCAATTCTGAGCTGTGTGGGTTTCCACTCATTGTCCAAAGGTCTGAACTTCAGGTGAATCACAGGCGTTGTGAGTATACTGATCTGTCTTACCTTGTGTCCTGTATTTCCCAAGACAAGGATTGGAAGCAATATGTATAATAGAAATTGGCTTCATAATGGTGGTAGTAGGATTTTGCAGTAAAGATAGTAAACTTTTTTCAACCTTACATACCTGTCAACCACGTCAAATTGTCATTTAACCTTTTATCTTCTTGGTTTATAATAATAACATTACAGCCACATTCAAACCCACAACCGCGGAGGTGTAAGGCAGTGGCAGTACCTGCTGTGCCCTGTGTTTTATAATGCTGTCAAATAGTTTTTTCTATTGTATGGACTGAAATTGGTCCGAACTCTGGCATTTCTTGTATGACTCATGGTCTGGAGTGTTACTGTTGTAAATAAAGAAAAAATAAAAATTAAGTCTTTTGGAAGAAGCAAATTTACTCTCAAAGAAATCTTGGCTCTAGCCCAAACACAAAAGAACAGATTTTGCGCTTGAATTTCCACCAAGCTTACACGGAATTTTGTTAACAAAAGAATTACCTTTGTTTTGTCATTTTTTTTCACCTTCAGTTTGTAATGTTAAAAAAAATGTACTTCATAATTTGCAGCAAAAAGGCCATTTTTAACATTTCATATAAAATTCATAATACATATGCAAGCGATTTCACACTTAAACCATGCCACTCCACTGTCCGTGTTAAATTATTAAAATAAAGTGGACATAAAATTAAAAATTTAAATTAGATAGACCATTCAGGCAATCAAGGAGTATGGAATATTCACCAGTGGGATGCTTTTCCAACAATTACTGTCCATTCAACCTTAAGCTTGTCACCTTAAGATGTTATATTTTAAAGAATCATAATTTTCACAGGGATGCTGAATAGAGTAGGCATGATAGATGTGTTTTTCACACAGTAACCTTTGAACTTTGTCTTTGATATGCACCAAACTGACATTTTTTTCATTGTTCAGGAGTTTTGCTGCATGCAGAGTCTGGAACTGAAATGGTCATTGTATGTGTAAGAGATGGACTATCATTTGTTGTGTTCTTTCCACCATTGTTTTACAAGAAAGAATGTAATGTAGCACTTAGAATTCTTTTTTATTTGTTCCATGAACTCTTACCAATGTCATCTAATCATACATCAAGCGAATGAAAGAAGCATGATTGTGTCATCATAAACGGATTAATATGAAGAAAAAATTTCGAATTTTTCATGTATGGACCATTGATTAATGACTTGCCGTTTTTGAGATAATTCAAATTTTTCATTAACGAGTCTGCAGTCTGAGATGTGTCACATTTTAGCAAGAAAAAATAACTTCACTGGGATGTGATGATTTTAGTAATTTGAGCTGTGTGAAAAACGGCACTTCCCTAACAACTGATGTTGTCATCACAGATGAAGTCAGTCAGCATTTGAAAGAGAATGAAGCCAGTAGAACAGTATAACCGCTAACCTTAAGTACTTATGAATGCTTGTGCTGTTATTTGGTAACCGTAGGAAATTAGGATTCCTGCTTCTGATATAACCTACGTTCTCTTAACATTTTGAAACCATTAAAATACCAACAGTAGAAGATTTATCAGGCTGTAGAGAAAATGAATACATTTTCAGGTGGAAAATGGTTTTTTGACATAATAAAGTGTGACTATTTTTCTTAACATGCCTTAGTTTCTATTCCACCAGGTGCTCCATAATGGTTTTGCAGAGCATTTAAAGATGTTTCAAGAAGACTTATTGCTGAATGCATGTCAAACACAGAGAAAACTCAGAGGCCCTGTGATCATCACATGTGAATACGATTACCTTCAAAATGAAGATTAACATTCAGTAACACTTCTAACAGTAATAGCTACATTTGAGCAAAATATTTCTTCTTTTTTAGCTTACTGATGGATATAGACCACATCGGAATAAAGGACAGCATAGGGTAGTTTTTAGTGGACCACACAACAAGGAACGTTTATGTATAACACATAACAGCCACTTATATGCACATTATATTGAAGTAATGCTAAAAATCATGTTTGGACACCCCTGTCACTTGTGATGTTTGTCCTTTTTAAAAGTCTGTATTCTAGGTAATCATTACAAATTACAAACAAACTGCTTAAAGGTATGGCTCTGTTGCAGTATATATTTTCTGGTCTGTTTTGCATTTGCTCAGAGGTAGTATAGGGTATATGAAACGTTCTGTGACTGTATAGCCTTTTTTGGACTCTCAGAACCAGGCTGAGCTCTATCTGAGCTCAGGAACAGGATGAATGGGCACAGGAGACAGGAGAACGAGGGGCCTGGTCACACAGATGAATAGTTATATTTTCAAATTACGATATATCAACATATGTATTAAATGATTCTTTAAAACAGGGTCAATGAACAGGTAATCAAATAAAGAGAGTCTTTATAACACATGATAGCTTCCTACAGTCATGTGTGTCACATGATTCCACCTCTGTCAGTTCACATTCCCAACCCTGTCACTTGACTTTCCTCTGAGCTCTGTAATTCACATGGTACGTAGCAGAAGTGTGAACCATGGCTGGTGGATGGGAGCTCTCTCACAGCCTCTCTCACAGCTCTCTCACAGCCTCTCTCACAGCTCTCTCACAGCCTTGCAGCATGTGCGACTGTGGACACCTGACATGTCCATCAGAGGTGCTGATGGAGAAGATCCTTGACTTGTGCCGCATTCACATCTAGGGGCCAGGCTGGGGCTGAAAAAACACAGCCTTAGTAATATCCACACAACATGTACTGCTCAGAAAAGCTGTTGCTAAACTTGGGGCATGTAAAGTAGTGGTACTTTTAATGTTATAGTAAATATATGACATTTAATGAAACAGACCTGCGTTGTTCAGCCATATGTTTGCTAAATTTGCAGATATGTGCCAAAACACCTTTTTATTCTGTGAGGTTCTGAGGTAATTTCTCAGCTAAAGGTGTCTGCACCTCTTCATTGTGCCAGTTGTTGCGTTTCTTGTTAAATAATAACTCGGATGGGGGTCTAAATGAATTAAAAACAATGTAAAACCACCAGCAACTAAATCAACTGACCAGTGCTGTCACTGACAATTGTATCCTAACAAAAACAGTGACACAACTGTACACAATAGCTTTTTGAGATGGTGGTTAGCACTGTCGCCGCGCACCTCCAGGTCTGGGGTTCAATTCTGACCTTGGGTCTGTGTGAGTGGAGTTTGCATGTTCTCCCTGTGCTTGGTGGGTTTTCTCCGGGTGCTCCGGTTTCCTCCCACAGTCCAAAGACAT
>JABJVR010013065.1:2102-22566 GCA_025773905.1 Chitala chitala | reverse complement strand
TTCTGGGGAAACGTTACACTGCTTCAGTATGGTACATATCGTAGAAGTACTACGTTCGTACTGCCTTGCCAAGTTGATTACTCGCACACCTCGCTAATGTTTCTCTATAATTTCACGCTTTAATTCAATGGACATCATCCTCTTCTTCTCAGTACTGTCCTTTCCACTCACTTTCTTATTATTCATCATTACAAAAAGAAATTTGATAAAATAAATGCAAAAAAAAAAAACAAACCGCTAGCACAACTTATCACAGATGCTTCTAAGGGAGATAAACACATGCAGAGAACGAGTGAGGCACGGGAAGCTGGGAGGGCATTTAGTTGTGCATCTCCTGCGACAACTAGCGGCGGCTCGTACCTCAAATTTTGGCTCACAATTCAAAGTAAAAAATCAACCGAGTGATGGCTCGTATCTCAAAACTCGTAAGTTGGGGCACTCGTAAGTCAAGGTACTACTGTATATGATACGTGCACACAGAGATGAAGATGAAAATTCACAAGTGGAAGGGAGGGTCATGTGGAAACACTGTCATGTTAAAGCATTTTTAAAGTTAGGAACTGGAATCATATGGTAAAGGTGAGTTAAAAGGAATATGTTTGACAAATGTAATGTACAGCACACAAATTTTGAATGAATAAAACATTTGCACAAAGCTTGGCTGTTACTGTGCTACGTAAGCTGTCATATGGTCTCAGGCTAGTCATTAAAGAATGTGTGTTTACCAGCCAGTACCTTAGACAGAGCCAGGTAAGGAAAGGTGTCCATTTCCAGGACGCTCTCCTCGCCTGTCTTATTTGCCATCTGTCCTTTCAGGATACGTGCTGCTGTCACAGTAGGGACGCCCATTCCTGTAAACAGGGCCAGCGTTTTAGGCAAATATGTAGCAAGCACCTGCACAGCTAATTAAAGATGTTCTGCTGTGGATGAAAGACAGGTTTGGCACCGAGCCCCATGTTTGTTTTTCCATGTTTGTCTTATTATATTCAGTAATTATGAAATTTTTTACAGATACAAGCTAAATTACACAAAGCTGAAAATATTCATGCTGTATGACAGCACTGTATAATAATGACACGTTACTTTCCATGGAATTAAACATATTATGTAGTTTGGACTTGAAAGAATGACAGGAAGAAATATCTTTATATAACAGTCACAAATAAAGTGGTCTGCAAACATTTGCCGGAGCACACTGTTTCAGTGATGTGGCTTCTCATGAAAACATGCATTACATCATGGAGTTAGTATCATCATCTTAGCCTGAAGCAGACCTTGACAGCATTGGCTCAGAGTGCAGAAACAGACCTCTCACACAATGGAGTATAGTTTAAATTGCTGTGCTAATGATTTTCACTGGTATTGGTCCTCAAAAATAAATTAATTAATTAATAAAAAATTACAATATTTCAGATTTTTTATTTTTTTTTTGGTACCGTTACACATTAAAATGCAAGAAACCAATTGTAGACCTTGGAATAGTTGATTTTGCAGCACAAAACTGACCCAAACACAAAACACCTAATTACAATCACTAATTGGCTTGAGTGTGGCTTCACACTAACCAGCTGAACCTTACTGAAAGTGATTACATGGGGATATTAACAATAAGTAGATATTTACCACAATATTATAATTTCTGTCCAAAGACATGCAGGTTAGGTTGATTGGTGTGTCCAGATTGCCTGTAGTGTGTGTGTGCCCTGTGGTGGGTTGGCGCCCCGCCCTGGGTGTCCCCTGCCCTGCGCCCTATGTGCTCTGGGATGGGCTCCAGGCTTCCCCGCGACCCTCACCAGGAATAAGCGGTTCAGATAATGGATGGATGGATATTATAATGTCTATGTAGTGTTTTATATCAGGTGTGCAGGATCCTAAATTAAAGGGCTGATGTTGTGAGTGTGAATTTCCAGTTGCCTTACCCACCATCTCCCAGGAAAAGGATGAGATTTTTGGCTCGATTCTGATTGTGTTTCAGCTCCAGTGCCACTTTCAAAGCTTCCTTCCCTTTCGTATTCCAGAAGCTGGAGTTTTGTTCTTCTTCTAAAAGCCCAGTGGAGGATGTGAGATGTTAAGGTATCCAACAAAATAAATCCCGCCAAATAAAGTATATATCTATAGATACAGTATTGATACATTCTAGCAAAATGAAATTCAATCCCTCTACGACACTGTCTTCCAAATATAACTATTAACTTGTAGACAAAAATGTCTGTTTGTCCACTCTTAGAGTAACATTGGGTTCAGTTAAGATCAAAATGACCCAGAGTCTGTCCTTTTTACAAGTGCGCAAAAGTAAAGAGGTTTCCTCGTGGGTACAGTTTTGAGGACACATGTAATGGAAATACCATTACATATAGTAATAACATTGTAGATTATCATAAATTTATTTTTCTGTAAGTACTAATTTCTAATTAAAAGGTATGTTCTGCCCAAGAGTATAACACCAAATAAAGAATTTGCATTGCTCAATATCTGAACTGAACCTTTAGCATTACTCTATCAGATAATGTTATCTATCATATATGAGATTTTGAAAAGTACTTACCAGGGATTATGGTAAAAGAATAGTCAACAATAAGACAGAGGAACAATCCAATAATTAATTGTATATTTAGGAAAGTCATTGTGTGCTTCTCAGTGTGTGTTTTTGTTTTCAGTGAAGAAAGATGTTTGAAGTTCTTAACACATGCTTATATATCTCTAACACAAACCAACATTTATAACATTTCAAAGGTCGAAGTTTCATACAAATCAGCAAAAGTTATAACTATGGCTGTGACTGCCGCTCACAGGTTAGTGATAAGGAGATGGAAATACTGGCACCAATAGCAACATATACTCAAAGGCTTGTTATTTAAATGTCTTTCACTTCATGAATCTCCAGTGAGGTGCTGCAATAAATTCAAGTTTTGGTTTTACACATTCTTACTTTCTGAGTTTTGTCTAGAATCTTTGCTGAAGTTTGCAGATCTTCACCTGTGCATGGCTTTGACTACTTCCAGTTTCTGTTCTTGTCCACTGCTGCTTTCTGATTTTCCTGCAATCAGCTCCACTCCTCCTGGATACACATGGACCTCATTCTCCCCTGTGTCCGGTGATTTCCAACACATTTTTAAAGCTCAGCTGAAGGGACTTGAAAGTTGTTATAGACTGAAGGACTCAGTATTATTATGAATAACAAGAATTTATCAATCACTCAGACCATGTATGTCCTTGAGATAGGAGGGTCTACTATTAAGGTGAGTTTTCTACATTAACTGGCAAAAGAAAATGCAACACATTACAGTGTGTTGTTTTATTATTCAAAAATATTATACATCACCCAGGCATACAAATGGTCTTTGAATAAAAATATTATCAGTGGGTGCTTATTTCTTTTTGGTATTTCATATATTCACACTTGCAAATATGAAAAACATTTTTAAACAGTCTGAAGAAATACATTCACCAAATTGTAAAATACAAAATATATTTATTTTAAAATGCAACACATCACAAAATCTTGTGACAGTGTTTTTATGTTGAGGCTGAGGATATGTATTATTTACAAAAAGAGTTATATAAAAAAACAACCTTAACATTTTTTCTGAATAATATCTAGTTTTTTTTTCCAACCTGTATTTTACATGTATGAATTATAAACATATAAACTTTATTTATAACATACATTGCATAAAAGGTGTAATTAAAAGAATATATACTGCAAAATGCTTTTATTATTGACTCTTTGCAAACACTGCTTTAACAAACAAGAAGTTTAATTTCTCATTAAATACAGCGTTAGGTGAAAGCAGGTATGTAGACAATTTGCCTGAGTAATCTGGATTCCATTGACTACAATTATTATTTGCATGGGTTCTGAATTCAGCATGACAGTGAGGCCTTACCAGGATAGCAGGTGTCACGTAGGAGTGAGACGTACTATTGTAAATATGAGAACTAAGCATAGGAGTGCCAAACAGAGAAATGGCCTGGGTCCACTGGAGATTGGGACCTCTGGAGGACACTCGGTGTAGGGCTCCAGGCAGGCTGCATAGGCCAGCACATGGGCAATGTAGTTCTGCTCCTTCACACCATGGATGAGGTGGCTCATGGGGCCCTTGGCATATATAGCCACATCCTCTCCACCATGTGTCTCAGAGTCCAGAGGAACTGCAGCCTGCTGCATGTACTCTTCATCCACTGGACAGATACACAGACAGTGCATGTAAGCCCCCTCCATCGGACAGACACACAGACAGTGCATTTATACACTGCATGTACTGCCTGTCCACTGGACAAACACACAGACAGTGCATTTATACACTGCATGTACTGCCTGTCCACTGGACAGACACACAGACACTGCATTTATACACTGCATGTACTGCCTGTCCACTGGACAGACACATAGACAGTGCATTTATACACTGCATCTACTGCCTGTCCACTGGACAGACACACAGACAGTGCATGTACTGCACATCCACATGACAGGTGCACAGCCACAAGTGACAGTGTACACATACTGCAATCATAGAGGCACAATACATAGGATATGTCAAAGCAAAGGCAACTGTTCAAACTTACAATAATCCACAGATGTGATATTTCCTCGAGTTCCATTTACATGCATATATCCCGGTCCATTGGCATATAATATGCTGGTAAAGGGCATCATATCATCTGCCTTCTTGGGTGCCAGGCCTGATATGACATAAATATGACAAAATACACAATTTAGTGCCTATGGTTCAATGTCTTTAAATGGCGTTATATTTAGAGACTCTGACTTATTACAACAAGATCATACCAAAAATTGGATTTCCACGGGGGGTATTTCCTCCAAAAGTGAAGACATGGGAGTGGTCTGCAGTGACAACCGTGAGGGTATCTGACTCGTCTGTAAGCTTCGATGCAAGCTGCACTGCACGATCGAACATGAGCACTTCTGTTAGAGCTAGCTTTGCAATACCATCATGGTGCCCATGGTCAATTTTCCCCCTTAAATTACAGAAAAAAAAAGGATCAGTCATCTATAGCCAAGTTTCGACTTTACAAAATGCTTTAAATTCTTAGTATTTCATGTAAAAGTGCTTCTTCTAATTTTATATATTGTAGCTTCTTAATTATATAATTCTTCAATTAAGACCGTTCTCCCTTCTAGCTAATTTAGCATGTTATCCACAGGAAGCACTGAGTACTTATCTTCAACAAAGAGGAAGAAGCCTTTGGGATTTTTGCTGAGGATCTGGATGGCTTTCTCTGTCATGTCCACAATGGATGGGTCCCTTGTTTTGTTACGGAACAGTTCAAACCTCATGTCTTTGGGCTCAAACAAACCTGCAGCAAACACATAAAGACCTAATTAACCTAATTTACATCACATAGTTTTCCTTGTGCTTTGTCTTTATTTCTTATTATACAACCAGCCACCTTCATGTGTACTATTGCTGAATGTTTAAAAATTCAATTTACCCATGAGGTAATTAGTGGTTTTTACGTCCACCGCATCAAACTGCTCCTTGTGCCATACGTACTGCGCGTTCTTCGACTGAAATTCAAAACAGCATTGGTGCCAAAGGAAAGTACAAAAGCTGCTTTGCAAAATTAATTATTCCATTTTAATTAATTTGGACTTCGCTCGAAACATTACTCACAAATCACTTAGCATTCAAACCCGAAGAAAAATATTCCTTCAGGCCCAAAGTTGTACCAGAACTTTTTAAGATGTACCACTGAAGTCACTGTAAGATCGGTTATCGAATACCTGCCTGTTCTTCAGCCAGATATCAATGAGGTTCTTTTTGTCTTTCCGTTCCCCTCGGCGGGAGGTGGACGTAGGGTATTCGGGATCGGGGGTGCCCTTTGGGGTCATGTAGATGCGACCTCCTCCCAGGATAACCTGAGGTGAGGATAAACTGTGAATTACAGTCCCTAGCCATGACTGTTGAGAGTTTCTTGGGCAGGTCAAGTGGTGAGTTGGAGTCGTACATCGATGTCTGTGTTGGTGACGAGCTGTGTGGCGATGTCCACACAGCCCTGCTGCCGGGCACTCGACGGCATGTCCAAGTCGCCATACCAGCTGCGGCTCACCGAGTGGGCATAGGCGGCAGCGGGTGAGGCATGCTGAACACGAGTGGTGGTCACTATGCCAACCGACTTGCCTGGAACAGAAGTAGAGGAAAGCGCTTTGCAGCTTCATTACTGGGCATGAGGATGAAGGCACTGCTGTGCTTCAGTACAGCTGTCACCCCCCAGTCCTATTGCTAGTCTGTTCAGATCTTTGTGTTTAGTCCCAGTAGCTGTGAAGTTTCAAAACCATACAGGCAGGCAGGATAGTGGGTGAATTTTGCCAGACTAAAATACCAGAACAAAAATGCTGCTAAGATACACATGTTTTTGCAAAATAACCATGTATTTCACAAGAGAAAACTTTTTAAACTTATAACTTACTAAATTACTTAAACTATGTATTTAATTTTTAAATTGTATTTTATGAAATCAGATCATATAAATTTGTTAATTAGTTTCTAAATCATCTATCCAATCTATCCAATCATCTATCCTGTACAGTGTCACAGGTACCCTGGAGCCTATCCCAGGCAGAAGTAAGGCATGGGACACCCCAGAAAGGGTGCCAACCCATCTCAGGGTGATAATATAAAAAATTTAATATTAGAAATTTGATGTACTGTATACACTAGGGATGCAACAGTTTTCTGAAAAATATTGAACTGTTCAGTTTAGCATCCACAGTTCGGTGCTCGTTGCAATTGGTGTTTATGATGGTTATGATCAGTAATTTTTTAATCATTATCAACGATAAAGCTTTTCAGACCGGCTAACTTAGCTGCAGAAACAAACTTAAATGCATTTTCTGTGTGGACGTCACCCACGTGAGAGCCGTGGCCAGTCAATATTTAGTTAATGCTTTGCAAGTTTCCAGTTTGATAAGGAATAACCAAACGTAGCAGGTGGTGGAGATAAGGTGGAGCTATGAAATGCCCAACATGTTACTTGAAGAAAAATAAATTTAGAAAATGTATTTGAAATTCAAACTGAATTTTAAAAAATACATGAAATAAACCTCACCAAATGGAAACCGTGTGTCTTAAGATGCAATACAAAGTGAACCGAGAGAATTTTGAACCACTGCATCCCTACTGTACACGTTTCTGTATAACACATTTATTAGATTGTTCAGTGTCTAATTGCGCACGCACCCACTGTCATTTCTCTTATCGATTTTTTGTACAGCTGTAATGCCGGGAATCAATTTTTATGGCATATAATTTAGATTATTCCAAAGGATGCTTGACAACATATTTACAGAAATCAAAGCTTTAACAACATTGAAGAATAGCATGTGAAGTCTCAGACAGACTGTGAGTGTGTGTGTGTGTGTGTGTGTGTGTGTGTGTGTGTGTGTGTGTGTGTGCTACATTACCCTGGGCTTTGGCTCGGTGCAGTGCGGAGTACACCTCATAGACAAAGGTGGAGTTGCTCTCATAGGGCACAGCGGCTGCACTGAGGCCCACGGTCTTGCTGTTGGCCTTGACGCCACAGTGGTATGCTGTGGCTGTGCTGGCGCTGTCTGCCACCTGCTTGTCAACGCTGTATGTCTGTGAAAAAGGTTAATTATTAATGAAGACTAACTATTAAATGTAAAACTTCAAAGTGGAAGTCAAGATTTTCTGCTGATTTTACCTTCTGTCCACATGATTTATTATTATTATATATTGTGAACATTTGACAGAAATGTCACAGAAAAGCATTTTGTGAATGCATCTACAATTGAACCATTTTTGCACATGCCAGTGTAAAAATAATTTAGTTCAATTTCTTGTTCAATAGCACCTTTTCACAACTCAGTTTCCCCAAGGCGCTTTACAGCAGTGGGTGTGCAGAACAACACATAAGTAAGGTTAAAGCCAGATATCAACAGAGGAGGGCAATGAAAAACTCCAGATTATGGAGAAAAAACAATCCTCTGGAGGTCAAAGGTCAACTGGCTGCCCAGGCCACGTGGCCACGCAAACATTAAACAGTACAGAGTCAATGTAATGACTAACTTTGAACATCAATAAAAACAACACATATAATCCGATAAACAAACTCCTACACACAGACACAAGAAGCGAAAGTGTGTGGGCACGGCTGAATGTGATGACAAATCAGACCGAAGAAGAGAGGCTTGACCTTGGAGAGGGCGAGATGAGGGAAGGAGTCCATGGAGAGCAGTGTCTCCTCCCCTGGGTGGCCCTCCATCTGTCCCCTCAGAATACGCGCAGCGGACACGGTGGACACGCCCATGCCTGCAGGACAGACACACAGCTGGGGCTCAGCGGGCAGGCATCATAAGAAGGTCGGTGATACATTTAACTGGTTATAGGTTGTGTAATTTAACATTATTTAAGTGCCATATGCTACTACTCAGAATAAAGGTTGTATAGGTGAACAAGCATTTATGACAAAGAAGCCCACCACTTTAACAGTACAACAGATTCTTTGAATTTTTCCATTGCAGATTAAGTAATCCTATTAGCATAAAACACATAAATGAAATTTCTATGTCACATTTAGCACTGCAAATTTTCAAGCCTAATAGCCAAACTCTATGTAAAGTTAATGCTGTAGGCTGATTCTCTGTTCAAAGCCAAATGTAGCTATTTACACTCAACATCCTTGCTGCACCAGCACATCAGGTAGCCAGGTATCTCCAGGGTGACTAGGAAGTTAGTGTATTCCTTGGGCAAGGAAAAAAGAGATCAAACAAAACTTTTCTGTGACCCTAGCACTCCTTTGGCTTTAAAAAAAGATCAAACAGAACATGTTGTTAGCCTAGTCTTTCTATGTGTGCGGCAGGTTTACCATCCCCTAGGAACAAGATGATGTTCTTGGCAAGGTGGTTTCGTGGACGCAGCCTCAGTGCAGCCTGCAGGGTCTCCTTGGCTCTGGCGTTCCAGTAAGCAGGCTCCCTCTCCTGGGCAACTGACACGAAAGTACAGGCACCAGTCATCACAGAGCCCCTGGTGCACCAGCGTCTGCGAGGGGCAGAGGAGCCCAGCGCAGCCACAAACCGAGGCTAGAGCACTTATGTGTAATGCAACGCAGCAGAGAGGACTGTGAGAAGCGTTCGGCAAAATGCACCATTTATCTTGCAGTACAGGATGCACAAACTCTTACCCCCTGCAAAGCAGCAGTGGTTAGGAGCAGCAAACACCCCCACCTGACTGTGCCGTAATGACACACAGAGCTGGGGTCAGAGTGACTGGTCATCCAATATCAAGCCCCAAAGTTACCTGATATGGCTATCATTATGAATCCACCCCCCAGGGCATGCATGAGGGATCTTCCAAGAGAGGTCAAGAAGGCAGGTGTGTGCTCACCTGTTGCCTGTACGGCGCTAGGGCCGACGGGCACCATGGCGATTAGCAGCAGCAGCAGCAGTAGCAGGCACGGCGGGCAGCCGGCAGCGCGGCACTGAGGCGACGGCATCGCAGAACAGAGCCCTCCCACCGTCGTGCAATAGAAGAGTGCTTCAGCAGACCTCCAGCTCCAGCCTTTTAAAGTCAGCATGTGTTGAAAGAGAGGCCCCCGGCCAGCTCATAGGCTCAGTCCAGAAAAAAAGGAGGGGGTGTTGGGACCACACAGTGCTGGAATATACTTGGAGGAACCCCTTTCTCCTGAAACAACCTTCCCCCCTGTTTCTCTTCTTCATCCACAAGTATTACTGAAATCGAAACTGAGCTTTGATGTGGCCAATGATCTAACTTGTATCTTAATGCCTCAGTTAATTTAAATTAAAAAAAAAAAAAAACAGACCGGCTTGTATTGGCATGTACGTAACTTTGGGCATATGTTCCCTCTATTTTTTTTTTTCTGAAAAACAGTATCATATGTCAATTAAAGGCAAATCTTTTACCTCAATGAATTTCAAAACTGGATAAACAGTACCCAATGTTTGCATTTTAATTCTTTTGTCTGAAAAGTGTGATTACTAACTCAGCAAACTTGGTGGGAATCACTTTTTTTTGCATTCTTTTCTTGTGAGGTAATGGAGACGAATCCTGCTATAAAAGCACTCTCCCCAGCGCCACCTTTAATGTGTGAGACTCGACAGGTTCCAGCGCGAGGTGGTGAGGCCGTTGACAAGGCCGGGCCTGTCTCTGCCCCAGGACCACGGCTCCTCCGGCTTGCCATTCGCTCCCCGCTCCCCGCCCCGCTGCCAGTGAGTCATGGAGCGGAAACGGGGCAGCAAGTCGTTTCCAGGCACGTGTGGTCAATCGAGCCGATGGCACACGGAAAATGGGGGGAGGTTGCTTGTGTGGGGGGTAACGCCTCATGTAATGTGGCCTCCTGGTGCAGATGGAAACACGAGCAGGGAAACTTGAGTCTGCTTGAAAGGCTGCGTTGAATTCCCGGAGTGTGCATTCATACAGGAGGACAACCAGAGGCAGGGTAGACAAGGCAGGAGACCATGTTGTTCATACATTATGAATTTCAGATGGTTGAACACACACTCTAAAAATGTACAGTTAAGACACATTGGGTTTACAGTGTGCATTTGTATAGGATAAACAATGGGAGACTGAATCAAGAACATACATGCCACAGTTTTTGCCGGATCACTGTAATGATTTACAGAGGACACATGGAGATTGGCTCCTCTTTGCAGGGTTCAAATGTTTATTTAGAGAAGCAACCAAGATACAAGGTGAAATCCATGATGGTGATCCTGAGGAACAGGCTAGGGTTTATTGTGCCAGGAGGGTCAGACTGAGTACAAAGTCTGGAGAAAACACGAGGAATGGTAAGGGTTACAAGTAACACACACAGGAACAAGACCCACAGCCAAATGGGCACATGATCACTCAGTACACATAACCATGTACTTCATGTTAGGTTGCTGATTGCTGTGACTTCTTCTTCCTGGCAGGCACTAAAGAGGTGGGCATGAGAGGGAGCAGAATGTTTTATTAATTAGCAAGCAAGACCGACATGTAAATGAAATTAAATAGTACAAGGGACAATCTCTAACTTGTAGTTTACAAACTAAATTGCTTACAAGTCAGTGAAGTCTCAGGGAGCAACACACAGAGGCAGGGATAACAAACAGTGGGAAAGAAAGGAGAGGTGAACATGCTGTGTTTACACTATATACATGCATTAACATAATGGAAATCAGGTGGAGGTGATATCAAGTGCTGATTGAATAATGACACCTGGTTTCTGTTAGTCCTCTGAGCCGCACCTCTCCAGGCTTGGTGAATCACGCCACAGCAAAAGATGTTAAAGCTGTATGTAGTCTCTGACTGTGTGAAGATCCATCCATCCTTCATTAAATTGTTTATCTTTGTCAGAGTCGTGAGTGGCCTCAAGCCTGCCTCAACATCTGACATTCATAATTCTTATTAAATGTGAGCTCACTTTGGATGTGAAAACTTTTGTCATTATTATGCATGGGGATTATTTTGTCCACTGCATTTACGCGCAATAAACAACAGTGAGCCATAACTGCATTTCATGCGGCGGTTTTACATTGCTTTATATAATAATTTACATTGTTTGTGTTCCGTGTGTCACAAATGGTAAAGTCTCAGTGTTCGGTAAGGACAGAGATTTTCTACGCATCATTTACGGATGAGGCCACTCTTTCCTTACTTGTGCAGACAAGCAAATCCACCGTGGACTTATGAAAACACACATGCTACAGATTCTAGCTGTAGTCTGATTAGGAGTGTGATTATAGGACTTTGTGAACGTAGGATAAGTCGGATCCAAAGAAGCTTGGAGCTTATGTAGTCACAGATGTCTATAGTCTCAATGATCTCAGGCTATGCCACGGAACAGTAAAGGTACCGGGTTCAGGAGAAAATTCCAAATATAGCTTAATGAAAAAGATAAGTTGGTTATAAATTTAAACCAGTTATGATGTATGCAACCATAAAAGACAAAGTCTCAAGTGTCTCATAACACCAATGCACTCGCTGACATGTGAAAGCAGTGGAAAAAGGGCAACGCTTCAAATGAGGACTGGATTGCGCAAGAGCGACATACACACAAGCTGTAAGAAGGACAGGGAGAACTGCAGCACCGTGCTGCAGCTGACGCGAAGCTAACGGCCCGGGATAGGTGACAGTGCAGTGACCTTCCTCTGGGCTGGACCGCCTTCATCTTCGGCTGTTCATATTCACTTACATTACACTGCTAATTCATGCACTCAAGAGACTGTGTTTGCTTACCAGCAGTAAATAACTTAGCAGGGGTAATGTAAATTAAGTTGCATTGTGGGTAAAAAGAATGCTAGTCTGGAACTCAATTTCCTGAATAATGATCACCCTGTGACATTTCCTTCTGCTTCAGCGCTTAATGTCTATGAACTTCTTGGTCTTCAGCCTATCGATGTTAAATGAGCATCAGTGCAAGATTCCCCTGGTTCTACTTTGTTATCCTAAATTTGTGTTATGAAAAACTATGGATGATAATGGGGAAAACCCTTGCTGGAAATTCTACTGGACTTCTAAATACTCTCTCTAACACCTAAACCAGAAAAGACATACAAGAATGCCAGTTTTATTACTTATACAAATGTACACTGAGAAGTTATTGCTTCTCCAGTGCTATACTTTAATAAGATGAAATGTGGCTGTTAAATCCTAGATGTTAATTTGATGTTTCTAGTTTCCAATTTTTTGGTCTTTTGCTACCCTGTACCCGTGTATTCAAACCTGTTCCTGCCTGTACTGCACCTTCATTTCGGCTGTGCACATGTAATGTAATTTGTCTTCATGAAATCCCTGTGAATTTAAAGTGAACTGTTCCTACTTGTCTGTGTTATCTGTACACATTATAATGTAAGATGCACTCTTTAGTACAGAGTGTGGACAGCCTTTAGTTAGGTTTCATCATTCACTAATTTAGTTCCATTTTCTTCTAATTTAAGAGTACTAGAAGTTTTTGTCAATTTTTTAGCTTTTTTTCTGGTTTGTATTTTAAATAATCAGAACAGAAACCTCTTTACCTCTAGGGATTACCACAACAACAACAACAACAGTAATAATAATAATTATTATTATTATTATTATTTAAATGTGAAAATGTTTTTCCTTCACTCGTATTTTGCATGAATTAGAATGACCAAACAAGAAACACCGGTTTATAAACTGCACCAGTTGTATGAATGCAGAGTGCTCCCTGCTGCCACCCTCTCTATAAGGCTCAGGAGAATGACAGCGCCTGAGCCTCACCGAGAGCGGCACGTCTTTGAGCCCAAATCTAATTTAAAACCTCTGAGGGTCTCCAAAAAGGCTTTGGATTGTTTGGCGGTGATCTTGCACATGCTAGACTTAAAAAGTCTTACTTTTGACTACCTTCTTTGCATCTATTTTTCCTCAAATTAAGACAACTAAGTGCAGAAATATGTAAATCTGATCAGGAAGAATGCAGAGAAGAAATTATGAAATTAACATTTAATTACGATAGTGATGAAATTTTAAGTAATGAATTGGTGGGAAGAAAACCCTGCACCCATGGGGGTCCCCCAGGACCAGATTGATTTACCTGGTTTAGACAGCACAAGAAACCCTGTGATGACGCTTACTTATAATGTATAGCTTTCAAAACCCGTGAAACACCTCATCCTGCTGCATAAAATCATTTCCAGCCGCTTAACATAAAATTAGTGTAAACAAAACATCTAAGGGGGAAAAAAAGCTGGAGCTGTTTATAAAAAGGTAATTGTTTTTCTGTGTTGAAAGGCGAGTGAATGCGAGTCCAGGTATACAGCAGATATCCTTGAGACGAGATAACGGAGAAATGCAGTGGTGAAGAAAATAAATGAAGGTCTCCTGGATGGACACTCATTTGTGATGGGAGCATGGCCTTTCCACATACTGGAGCAGAACACTCTTCTGCTGGGGAAAGGGATACTGCGTGCAGGTCAAGTATCACAAGGGAAAAAGAATGAGGTTAGGGAGAGATTTATTTACTTATGGGGTGGAGCCATGAAGGCACCTCCAGACCTTTCTGCACACCTAAACATCCTTAGCTTTACGCTGGACTTGAGTGTCCACCAGGTAGGTCTTCACAGGGAGGGGCCATGGCAGGGGAAGCAAACGTTTATGCACTGGGGTTTTACTGCTGGCTGGCTGTTAAAAGGCAAAAGCTTCCGCAAAATGATGAATGATCTAAAATGGGCCATTAGCTTCCCCATAATAGCCTCCTGAGTCATGTGCCCAGCATATGAACAGAAAGGCATTACTGTCAGAGGGCAAGGCTGTCTTCTGGTTGCCAAGAATAAGCTAGAAAAACAATAAATACACAAAGTAGGAGTAATGCAAGTGGCCCACAGAAGTTTAAAACTGCAGTCTTAGTTTCCATTGTCTAGGAACAGCCCCTGATGTAGTCAGTACCATGCACGCATTGGCCTGGAGGGTTTCTACAACTTTACAAGACACGGAGAAGAACAACAAACATGTAATTTCATAATAATTTTCTTCTGTTAGTTTTACACATCTGACACAATTTCCATGGGTTTCCAAGGAGGGTAGCAAAACATTAAATGCTTCTCAGTTCAGAGTTATGTCTTAACGTTGTTCACTGAACATCTTTTGAAGATACTTCTGGCTGGTAAGTGTTCTTCTCTAGGACCTGCACTCTTTGCACCAGAAATGAACAAGTTAGAATTTAAACAATATGCACAGGCAAAAGAGAAGACATATTGTGTATGAAGCAGTTCCGAGTCAAAATCTTTTTATTCTGTTCCAGATTTCTTGTGTTTACAAAAGTGGTGTCACAATTTCATTCCCAGACTGAAAGCATTTTTTAGACGTTAGTACAGAAAAGTCTGGTTATCAAAATGTGGAAAGCTTTATTTAACTGACTTTTGTTTAAATGTAACTTCTCTGATATACATGAAGATAATTTTTTATGTTCATTTGACTTTTAGAAATTTCCCAAGGCAGACTATCCAAAATCATACTCTTCCTTGATAGGTTTCAAATGTTATTGCCCAATATATATTATATTCCAATATATATATTCTCTATAATAATGAAGGCAAGCATTAACAAAAAATTCACCATAACTTAAAAATTAAGTTAAAACAAACACATGACACAGTTACACAGTTACATTTTAGGTAGAAAAGTATAGTGTGTTGTGATGGTTATAATCTGAGTAAACATACTGAATATAAAATACAGATATATTTAGCTAAATAAAACAAGGCTCTGTACAGTGCAAATTAGTGGAAAGAATGGAAGTGTAAAATGTCTCTGGTCTAACTCAGGGGTCTGTACCATCAAAAGATCCCAAAAGAGCCATTTTTGGTCCCTCTCCCATTACAGGGATGCTACTGCAGAGGGGTGGAAGAGCCGCATACGGCTTCAGAGCCACGGGTTGCCAACCCCTGGTCTAGCTGATAAATAATTAATTAGGCATTATTAACCTCTTTGTTAAGTTCTAACCCTAGTTTAATTATATACATAATTACTTGTGGTTAGTTAGTGTTAGTGTTTTACCTGCTTTTGTTCTAACTGGTATGTATGTCAGCCAGTCTGTCAGTTGCAGGCACATGTACACTGGATCAGCATACTCCCTCACACCTTCAGACAGCTCTGCCAGGGAGAACAGCTGGTACACCAGTCCGCAGTCAGGACAGAACTCGCATCGTTCCTCCTGAATCAGAGGTTGACAATTGGGCAAAGTCTCCTCTCCAGCATCCTAGGCTGTACCAGCGAAGGTGGTCCCTCTGGAGTTGGAACCCAGGTTGAGCAAAAATCATAATTCACTAACCGTATCCTGTTGAATTCATGAACTGTTATTTGAATTTAATTAGAGATGGAAGAGTTTAATCCATGTCACTTCAAAAGAAATTCAATGAAGTCAAACAACAGAGGAATGTAATTTAATCTAGCAAAACATATTAACCGTGTTTTCCTTCCTAGACTGGTATTGTAGATGTATATAATGAGCTACTATGAGTGGAGAGAGTGTACTGTACTGCACATGTTTTAAGGCGAAGTCTGTTTAACCTTTATTCTATTATGTCAGTATAAATTAGGTTTATGTTCATCCTTTTTCAGCAGGCACATATATCGTGTTTATCATAATTATACCGTTTGTGTGCATTAGACCTTTGTTACTTTGTTATTACTTTGTTAATATTTATCTTTGTGTTAATATTTTGATGTATATTTTGCAGCATTGGGTGCAATGTAATAATTTTTTAAAACACAATGTTATAAAATATTGGAACACATCTAAGATATCCACCCATTCTCTATACCTTTTCTCCAATGCAGGGTCGTGGGAAGCCCATCCCAAAAGGCCCAGGGCAGGGGACACACAAACTATGGGCAATTTTGGAGACATCAATCAACCTAACCTGCAAGTCTTTGGCCTGTGAGAGGAAACTGAAGAACTCTGAGAAAACCCATCAAGCACAGGGAGAACATGAAAACTCCACAAACACAGACCCAAGGCGGGAATTAAACCCCAGGCCTGGAGGTGCAAGGCGACGGTGCTAACCACCACGACAATGTGTCGCCACATCTTAGATATACAGGATTTAAATGAACTGTAGAAAGCTCGTAAAAGGTGACACATCATGACGTGTCTAAACAGTGGGTGGAGCACCTGAAGATTAAATTAACTGTCTTTATGGTCATATAGATAGGTCTTTGGCCTTATCTTGCTACTTTTTCACTACTCTCTTCTGAGAGGGGAAAAAACGAGTTACATAATTTATCTACTTTATCAGTCATCCTGAAAACTCCTGATAAGCAGAAATGCTTCAAAATATTTGCAAAGGTTGCCCGCCTACTTTGATATAAACGTTTTTGCTCTGTGGAATGTTGCCACGCATGTGAGTTTAAGAAAATGAATCTGACTGGTAGACATGGCGATGTAAAATACAAATCTGCTGCACAAATGTTGTTACACATTTAATCATTTAATTGTTTTCCAGATTCACTCACCTCATATACAGTCTGTGATAGTCTGCAGTGAAGTTAGTGCATAGGGACACGAGGGGAGAGTACAAACATTATTATAGCTATTACTGTTGCAAAGACTTCAAAAACTGGTGGCCAGCGGTGCAATGGGTAGACCCTCAGGCTAGGATGTGGCAGTGTCCTCATCCAAATCCCACCCCAGCCCCCAGGTATGTCCCTCAGTAAGATACTCAGTGCTAGCTCAATGAGCACTGAATAACAACTACATGTTGCTCCCCCAGGCGAGGGTTAAAATGTGGAGAACCAATATTGTTGTAAGTTGCTTTGGACAAAGGCATCTAATAAATATAAAAAAAAGTGCATTCTGAGATTTCATACATCATGAAAAAAATCAAAATAAACAACATGAAACTTAATTGAGGAGTAAGCAAAACAGTTTTACAGTAAATACATAAAGTTGTTTGGAAAAAAAATAACTGTAATGATGGATAGGAGACACCAAGGCGGAGTATGTCCAATTACAGTGTTTTTTTAATTAACATAACATCCAAACAAAGAGGCTGTAAACTGCCAAGAAAGGAAATATAACCAGGAGACCTCAACACAAAGAATCAAATGGGCAGTGGGAAAACCATACAGGAACTATGACCTGAATACACAAAGAAACACGAACAAACCAAGAGGAACAATCCACACCAAGTGACTTCAACACATAGCATCACCCCAGCAAAACAGCCAAAACTAATAAAGATACAAACCGAAAAAGAACAATTGAGAAAACTAGATTTAAAAAAAAGGGAAATGAGGGGACGTGGTCAGCCATTGGGGAAACCGTGAAAAATATATATATATATTATGGGACAGTGTTGAAGGGGTTGAAGGGTGATGAAAAGCACATAGCATAGGATGCATTTGTAAATTAGGGTTATATTAGACAAGTTGTACTATTGATTTGAACACTGTAATCATGATTTGAACACTGTAATCATGATTTGAACACTGTAATCATGTTGATTTGGTTTTATCAAGGGCCATCAAAAGATCATGGTCAAAGTGCTGATCTTCTGCGGTATGGAGCAGTAAGATTCGTAAAACACACACCTGGAAAGGAAAAGGAAACAGGCTGCATGAAGTAGCCTGAAGGTACATAATTAACATGCATCACCCAGTGTTCTTTATTGACTGGCACCTGTCCACATCCTACTTCCCTAAAAAACTAGTAAACAAAGCTTGACTATTAGCTCATTAAAGAGTGTGACACAGAACATCCCACCTCTCTGTTTCGATGTACACTGCATTGCTTTCAACACAATCACAAAGGGTTATAACCAAATGTAGTCCTGTCTCTATGGAGAATCAGCTTGTTGTCATTGGAAACAAAAATAAACAGCATAAAGTATGTCCCACAAGGTTATAAGATCTGCCCAGTAGTTCCAACCCCATGATTCTGTTCTTTCTTTCCCCATTTACACCAAGTCATTAATGTGTTTATTGCTAATGAAGTTACCATCAAAGACCAGTTTACCCTTGTTAATTTAATAATGGTACAGTAAGGTCTTCTGCCATTACTTAAATGAGCTGGAGATTGGGAATTCTGATGCCAGGGTCTCTATATGGTTCTGTCCACGGTTGTCTCCTGCCCAAGAGGTCACTCTTTACAAAGCTGTTAAGACAGGTTCTGCTAACAATAACTCTTTGTAATGACTGAAGTTAATAAATATTTATCTGTGAAATGTGTAAAAATGTTGAGCAGGCCCAGCTGATCCTGATTTTGGATTTTGAGTCAAAACGGCAAGAGGAAAAGATGGCAGGAGATTTAATCACAGTTGGTTGGTGTTTCAATAGGAACAGTGAGTAGAGAGACATCAATGAATAGGGTTGGACATTGTGGTCAACAAACAGTGGCTAAAGGTTCAGTAATGTAACATACTCATGTACAGTCCGCCAGGACACATTCCCAGCATTCTCTGTTTTTCTCTACATGTATAGTCCAGTTGGCAGAGGGACCACCTTCAACATGAGCACAGAATACAAGACTGTATGCATTTTATCACTCAGCTCTGAACAGCAAGCACGTACTAGACTTAGTACATAGCCCACTGGCTGGGCCAGCAACACTGGCATGGATTCACTGCCATCAAGGACGTCAAATTCGCCTCCAGAGAAAGGCATGTTTAATGGAAGTCACGCATGCAGAAATACACATTACTGCCACAGATCGCTGGGTCCTTACAGTCAGAGAAGAATAAAAAGCAGGTGGGATTTATTTACCCTCCACTATTGTTTGTAGTGCTGTCTTATGCTGTGTTAGACTGTATCGCTGTGATATGAAATCATCCTGCTCCACGTTGCCAGAAACATGAAAACTGCTTCCGCATAAACGTAGCTACAACAAACAGCTAAACGAAAGACTGGCCTCTGTGATGTTAATGTAAACTGGAGCTTACATGCACACCGGAGCGTGACACACTGGAAACGCGGAAACCGCAGAAAGGAAGAGCGAGTAGACATTCAATACAGGAGAGTGGTCTGCGTGAGGGTGGAGGGGATGGAGGGAGAACTCGTGTGGGAGCGTTAGGAAAACACAGCACTGGGCTAAAGTCGTGGGAATAGATATTAACGGCACTGCTCTCTATGGTATTAAAAATGTATGGTCACTGGTGTCTCCAGAGAACACTGGATCTGATGGACCATCATAATAAAATGCCTTATGAATCATGTTATTTAAAACAGACCACAAAGTCCTGTAACATTTATAACGTGTCCGTTGGGGAACAGAAGTATTCTTGTTCCTATGTATACATTTTGCTCCGATTTGATGAAACATATAATAGCTGCCATGTTTTCACAACTAAAATAACAGTCTGGTTAAAAAAAAGAAAGCTAAAAATGGTACATAGGAAATACAGCTAGCGATATATTAGAGTAGATGTTGCTGTTAAAGGTGTCTCTCCACGCTGATGCTTCATGCTTGACAAATAACAGACCAAGCTGTCTAAGTACAAATAACTTTCACAGTTTCATTAGACTATAATCTGATACAGACACTTATAGTTCATCTTGGATGGTCCAACAATGACTCTTGTGGTCACCTGCAACTGTAGTTTATCAGATGTTACTTATGTGAAGGGGAGCAGATGCTCTGCTCTCAGCAAAAATTAGGGCAAACAAACAGCACAGTGCAGCTTATCCACACACACTATCACACCTTACTTTACTTGGCTTGGCTCCCTGTGTTTCTTGCTCTTGATATGTTGTTACATGCACTTGGGCTCACAGTTACCTGCACTTGAGCTCACACTTACCTGCACTTGAGCTCATACTTATCTGGACTTCAGCTCACATTTATCTGCACTTGAGCTCACACTTACCTGCACTTGAGCTCACACTTATCTGGACTTCAGCTCACATTTATCTGCACTTGAGCTCACACTTACCTGCACTTGAGCTCATACTTATCTGGACTTCAGCTCACATTTATCTGCACTTGAGCTCACACTTACCTGCACTTGAGCTCACACTTA
>JABJVR010013046.1:0-36012 GCA_025773905.1 Chitala chitala | reverse complement strand
CTGCACTTTGTTAGCTCCATGCAGCAGAGATGGGCCAATTCTGCACTTTGTTAGCTCCATGCAGCAGAGATGGGCCAATTCTGCACTTTGTTACCTCCATGCAGCAGAGATGTTTCTGAACTCTATGTCACAGGGATGGGTGTGGCTGGTGCCAAAAGGTGAGAGACTGTCAGAAAGCGACAGAACTGTTCATCCACTTCTTGTTTGGTCAATCCAGCTGTCTAGAGCACCCCCTCACTCCGTCATGTTTGATACAAAGCAATGGTGCTCGAGTTCTGTGACGTTTGCTCGTGTGACATTTGATACAAAGCAGCCAAGTGCGGATCCCGTGACATTTGCTAAAAAGCAGCTGCGTGCAAAATGCGTGATGTTCGCTACACTGCAGCCGTGCCCGTATCTCGTGAGGTCTCCTCGGCTGTGGATCCCAAATCCCATGATGGATTGTGTTGCTGATGCCGTGGACATGCATGCCAGGAACTCGTCTTGTGTGGAGGTGTCCTACACAGCTGGCTACTTTTACTGAAACTGTTTGTGGAGGTGAGATTGAGTTAAGCAGAGGTAGAAGGGAGGGTGTTGGATTAGAGTGCAGTCCCAGGCAAAGGGAGTGTGTGACACCCTTGTCACCCAGTTATGACAGGAGCCTGGAGTGCTGGCACTTACGATGTCACTGTACATAAAAGTGACGTTCTTAACCACCCTCAAACCTTCTTCAGCAGCTACCTCTCTTACCCCGTTTTCCCTGCCCATCTGTTTCTCTCAGCATATGAATTAATTTGGTTCGCCACATTTCTTGTTAGGATTTTTTGGCTACAATTTTTTCTTTCCTTTTTTGGCAAAAGCTTTTCTTGAGTCTGTTAATAATGAACCTTTCAACCATGGATCAGTCTGAAAAACAAACAGAGCAAATTGAACATGTGAACAGATTCAGAACTTGTTTGCATGTCAGCATTGGTTATCTCATGTTCAGCCATTACAAGTGGGTGTCTTGTACCAGACATTTAATTGAATGTTAATGAAATGCAAATTGTTACTTTGTTAAAGCAGATGAGAGAGTGTGTTTGAGTGTTTGTTTGTGCACAATTATACCATCGTGTACACGGAAGATTGGTATATTTTATTTCTCCCTGGTGTTTGTCTCTTGCAGGTATTGTAACCCCCCCCAGCCCCCCTTGGGTTGGGATTACCGTCCTGCCGTCACAGAGACAGCCAGCGGCATGGCAGTACTGACGGCGTCTCCTTCTTATTGGCAGATTGGGAGAGAGGGGTGGGAAGGAAGCCGTGAAAAAGTGAGGTGGACTTCATCAATACCTTCATACCCACCCCTTAATTAGCTTAGCACTGCACTGCTAAAGGCACGGCGCTAAACCCTGTCAGAGGCCGCATGCTTCAAGCAGCCTATCACACAGGGAACACGTCTACACACATGCACAGCGTCATGCCCTCTCCTGTTACACTCAGCCTTACGCGCATTCATTACGTCGTGTTTGATGTTGTGCGTTTGTTCCACATTCTTCCTTCGTTAATTTATTACTTTTAATGCGTTTGTTTCAAATTGCTCTTTAAAGCCGTAGGGATGGACATAATGGGTAAATACGGTCGAGAAGAAGGACAAATTGCCGAATGTGTTTGGTGTTTAACTGTAATCCCAGCCGTCACAAAAATTAGTTTTCTGTCAGTTTTTCCGGACACGATGTTTTTTTTTTTTGTGGAAGTATACCATATAAAGGAGACGCACCTTGAATAGCACTGCGCATTCCACAGCTAAGGCTATGGGGCCTTTAAAAGGTCGCTTGCTTGTTCAGAGCAATGACTGTAAAGTCATTTGGAATCAAGGGGCTAAATGCACTATATGACCACAGTGAGCTGGCGCTCACTAAGTACAGGGCTGCTTTGACTCCCATGTACGTAATGGTGTCCTGATGATGCCCGGCACTGCTGCACTGACGTATGACAGCCAGCAGGGGTCAGCCATGCTCTGCTGGAGCCGGTCAACAATCCCTGCACTTTTATACGGAGATTACCGGAACACGCGTACACACTCGGATGCACACGCGGTGTTGGATTTGCTGTCTTCTGTGCAGTTTAAGAGTACAAGGTGCTGGCTATGTCTTCTTTGATGTTTTTCACTGCATTGGAGACATGGGACAGCACAGATCCAGACACACAAACGTGAACACGCACAAACATAGATGCGTGCAGTATTAGCTACCTCATTCTCATTTCAGCTTTGCCACTGGAGTGTTACATGGCAGTTTTGGCCAAAGGCAAGTTCTCCTTCGTGTTTCTCTTTCCATCACATCCCCCATCATGTTCCCATACTTGCTTGCTCGCTCGGCAGAGTCAACAGGTCTGTCCTTAGACACCTGATCAGAGCTCTGATGGTAAGAAAGAGGCGTAGAAAAAGAAAACTGAGACAGAAATAGAGAGACAGAGGTGTGCATGTGGGTGGAGGGGGGTGGGGGATGGTGTTATTCTGAAGAGAAAAAAGCCATATCTCTGTCCTCAGTTACCATGGTGATGAGACTCAGGAACATGAAGGTAAGTCCCAGGAGTGGACTGGATGTGACTTGGGTGTGAGTGGCCCTGATTTCAACTGCATGCACTAGAGAGAAAGTGTGGCACTTTGGAGGTCACCACTGTGGGACAGGGGAGCCAAAAGCAACTGCACATCTACCTTTAAATGGGCGGGGGGGAAAGAGATTCGTAGTGTGAGGCAATCGCCAGGTTACTCTGGGGGTCAGCCAAAAGCACAAGACAGAATACCAGCTATGGGTTTTAATTAGTCAACTCATCCCCTGGAAACTGTTTGTTTATTAAAGCCTTCTGTTATTTCTCTCTCCTGTGCTGGACACATAAAATATTCCCTTTGATATGGATGAATGGGATACATGGCCTATGTGTACATGGATACCCACAATGCACTGCATGCTGCAGTAGCTCTCTTGCAGCCTGTGGATCTGCAGTGTAGTGTTGGCAATAAAAGCAAGAGCACTGACTCAGGAGCTTTTGCTTCCCAACAGAAAGAAGAAGCAGCCTGGTAGGTGTTAAGAGACCGAAAGGGACTTCATTACAGTGTTTGATTAGACACACGTTCTATGTAATGCTGCTCATGTAAATATCAATGGTCAGCATGTGCTCAAGTTGTTCCCCAGGACCTTGACATGTGACAAAAGCTCTAGGTTAAACTTTCAGGAGGGCACTGCGTGATACTCTCTGCAGTATTCGCAAGCTAGACCGTCAGCAGATCCCTGTAATAAAATGTTATGACTATTTAAGCAGTTTCGGCGAATGTACCAGTTAAGCAAATGGATAGTAAAGTACAGCGTGTAGCAAATGACCATGTGATGTGGCCCTGTAAAGAAAAATGCTCAGTGAAAACATGAGAAGCAGACAGCTGAAATAAAGCAGCTTCAGCCGGCCTGGCTCTCAGCGTGCTTTTAAATACGTGATCCCTGCATTCTCTCTGTAAACACTAACTCCCAGACACCTGGCCACGCTCCCAACGTTGCGGCGAGCCAAATGAAATGTGTCAGTCAGGGGGAAACATCTTCCCTGTATGTGCAGGAACAAGGGGATTTCTGTGATATCTACACCTATCACACTGTGTTTTCACAGGACAACATGTGAGGCTCAGGCGTTTTGTGGTGGCTGTGAAGGTAGGGTGGTGGTGGTGGTGGGGCTAATGACATCACTGCTTGGCTCCAGTGGGTCTCTAGATCTGGATGAATGGAGGAAGTTATTGAAAGCCTGAGGCTGGCATGTTATCTGCACCTCCAGACGATGATTCTCTGCATACGATCCCTTGTGTAGCACCAGATGATGATATTGGATTAGATTGAGATGTTTAAAAAGTCTGAGGGTTTATTGAAAGAAGGCCGTTAATTACCAAGAGTTCTCATGTTTTTACTTGCTGTGCCGAACACAGAAAGAGGAGAAGTGAGGCTTGCAGTGAAGCACATGAATGGAGGCCTGCTTTTCAATCGGTCGTGCAGTAAATAAAAAATTTCCGCAAACCATTAACCATTGCATGTGAATGTCAGTCCTCTGGAACGGAGCTGATGTGGTGTAAGTGAGGTCACTTTGTTGTTCAGTACAGATGTTTCAAGGGGCAAAGCTGAAATTTCATCAGAAGGTCCACCTTCACAAAGCATCCCTTCCAGCAGTCCCTGAAGGAGTATGTGAGCCACGAGGTGTTTGTTTCCTTCAAATTAACAGCCCGACCATCACTAGTAAAGAATACAAACAGTTTGCGACACTTAGAGCAAACAGCAGGCCCACCTCTATTACCACAGTTCCAACAGCTAATTCCCTGGATCTCAAGAAGCTGAAGGCCCATTGAGGATTTATGGCACTTTAGATTAAATCTCTGTTGGAACCTATCAGTTTAAAGTGAAATTTTAATTGTACAATTCAGCTTTGTTAGCGTGGTGCCGGGGTCGGGAAGATAATGCACCGATCTTGCCGCGTGAGAGTGTATGGAGCAGCCAAACCGGCGACAGAGCCCTGACAATCTGGCGTTAATTACATGCGGGGTGCTAAACCAAGCGCATCCGATCACCCTCCACTGTCCCCCCAATATCATTAATCCCACACTGCCCAACCTCAGCGAGGGCCATTATTTTCTATTATTCAGAAGGAGCATTTGTTTCAGTCGGTGTGACGTATACATGCTGGGATCCTGCACCAGCAGTGTGGTCCACTCCACGCATGTGTCCAGTGAAGCAACGAGTGCCAGGAGGTACCATGGGGACTGTGGAGACCAGGGGCACAGCACCATAGCAATGCCTATATATTACCCTTAATAACACCTCTCCCATTGATAATGAAATTCCCAGTGAAACAGATTACAGAATTTATTATATCGGCATGCTGATAGCTATGGTTGGGGGTAAATTTAATTCTCAGCTGCTGAACCCAATGACATATGATTTCTTCCATTATATTAGTTTGGGTTAATTTAGCGAGGGCCAGAGCTCCACCAAACAGCATCACACTATCTGCAGTAATGGGATGCTATGTACCATTAATGCACGTGTGGGAGTTTGTGTGTGCTCTTGTGTGTTCTGTGTATGAGGTAAAATTCACAGAAGCCAGAGGCAAACTTTTTAACAAAGCAAAGAGGATGGAGCCCATTTACCAGTATGGTGTTTCGTTTTTTCTTGTGTGCTGGACACAAGCTTTGGTGTTAAACAGGCCCAGTGGAGTGACCAACATTTCCAGAATGACAGATAAATATTTAATTGAGTAACTGATCAGACCAGAACCTGAAGCCCTTTGAATCGATGGGGACAGAATACTTCACGTGCAAAAAGCGAAACAGTTTACTCACAGTATCAAAGTGAAATGGACTGAGGTTTTTAAAAAAGAACTTTGGGAAGAGAAAGGCAGTAAAGTCAGAATGTAAGTGGATGTATGGACATACACAGACACACACATGTACACATAAGCTTTAACTTCTGTAAATTCAAAGAAGTCAAAGTATATTATCATTACCTCGTCTCCATGGTAGCGTGTTAACCTGTCATTATGGTCACTACTGTCTGAAGTGGAGCTGAACTGCCTGAAACTAAATGTAAGTAAGCAGCTTATAATATTCACAAGAAACAAAAGAGAGAAATGAAAAACACAGGGAAAGTATAAACATGAAACTGAATGCGTGAAGAAGGATTTCAATTTTTTTGTGTCCGATTTAGTTCACTGACCTGTTCTTTGGGCTTTAGGGCCGGGGAACCTAAGAGGTTCGCTATGCTTGCAGTGAAGGATGGAACATGGCAGCCAAAGACCATGAAGTGGTAAGACCGTTTTTGATGAATGAGCGCAGCAGCTGAGAGCGCATGATGTGAGCCCTGTGGCGGTTTCATACGTGAGTGCTTAACAGCTACATCGCTGCAATGACTTCTGGGAGCTGCTCGTGTTATAGATAATTGCCCATGTGCTCCATGCGCAGGAATCAGAAACTGACAAATGATATCAGATTTATGTTCACAGTGCCTACCCACAATGCCTTTTTTAAATACAATGGCTGCCATATATTCACTTTCTCTTACTGCTGCAAGAGCTTTCATATGTTGCTAGAGCCCAGCATTTTCACATGTGTGCATCTGAGATCATGCAAAGCCCCATAGTGATCCTACAGTATTTACTGCACCAGCATAATTCCATGTAATTGTTGTAACTGGGCCTACATAAAGGTTTCATCAGCCAACTGGCTAAGGTAAGAGAGAAAGGCGAGTCAGGATTCTTTGAGGCAGCTTTGTACCTGGCAAAGGCTGTATCTTACTATTTATAAAACAGCAACTGGAAACATATGCATTTCATCTACTTGTTGGTGGTAATGCCATGGTGTGTAGTGGTCTGCTTTAATACGTTTGAATTTGTGCCCATTCTCTGAATAGATTTTTTTTTGTTAATCTGTTTGAAAGGAGAAAAGCTGTGCAACTGTCATTTTTCAACATTAAAATTTAAAGATGCAGCACAAATAGCACTGGACCGCTAGCAGAGAAAAACACTAACAACCACTCACGAATAGGACTCCTGCTGTATAGCTCAAAGTGCAGCTTAACCTGCCTAAAGACTTTGTTGAATAAAACTGATTCTTGTCTAGACTAGTCACGACACAAGGGCTGGTCCATTTTCAGCCGATTACTGATTTTCTGTACGGAGAACAGAGATGCGGTATTCCCATTGATCCGAACAAGCTAACAATAGAAGACTTTAACGACCTAAAAGCAGAATGCGCAGTGCTTGGAATAGCACAGTGATCTCTGTTCTGAACTGGTAGAAGTGCGTTACTTTTGAAACTGCACTGTTGACTCTTTTGACACAGTTTTTAGCATCAGCATCTGTGCTCCGCTGTAAAGTGCTAGCTCAACAAAACGCAGTCAGGAGCAGCTGAAGTTAGCTACCCAGCTACATCAAATGGTCACCAAAGCTCTAGCCACAAGAAATACATCCACTGCTCTCCTCCAACAGTGGCAGTAAATTCTAAAGGCACAAAGGTGCAAAAGTAGAAGTACAATTTAAAAAAGCGCGTTGTTTTTCTTTTGATATGGTTTTTGGGCATCAGCAAAAGTGCAGTTTTTCACCGTGACACTTAGTGGTGATATGCTGTCAGAGGGCTCTTTTACTATGCTACTGTTTTTTTTTTCTGCAATTGAAATGTGAACTGAGGTATTATGGGACGTTCAGACTGTTTCACATTCACAATGTTCACTCTTCTATAAGGTGGCCGAGCTTCGTTGTGGCATTCTCAGCTGAAAGCAACTTTATCAACAGCAATTTCAGGTGAGCAGGCACTGGCTCGCATGAGTGAACTTTGTCAAAAGCAGGGCCAGACTGGCATGGCTACAGCTACACTGGACATGTTTCTGATGAGATTAAATGAGACTGAAAATGCACGTCTTTTAATGCAGAGGTGATGGGCCGAAGGAAGATATAAATAATAATAAAAAAGTATGTTTCACTTGTGTGTAGGTGACAAAAAACATGTTTATTTCCTGTTCTGGAAAAGAGGCTGATGGCCTATGGATATGTAAAGACAGAGTGGGCAGAGGGTGCAAAGAGGACCCTTTGGGATCCTGTCCATGCTGCTTAAGGTCAACCATCATCATTCTGAGTAGCAGATTAACCACTTTTAATAATAATAATAATAATAATAATAAATGCTCTGGGTTTAAAGAAAATTGCTGTTCTAGGTAAATACTCATCTTCGTTGTAATAACGATAATTTACCAAACTGCAAAAAGGCTGGGCAAGACAGGACGTAAGCCAGAGCACTGTTCAGTGTGATCCAAATTCCTGAGCTGTAATTAGGTCCATTTACATCTGCCTGAGAAATGTGGGCAATGGGTGGAAGTGGGGGGGGGGCATAACTGGAAAACAAACCAGCTGGAGAGCTAATGGGGACAGACTTTTGGTTGGGCTTATTGAGGAGGCTTTAAAGCACTTGCCAGTGTTGGAGCGGTACAGTGAACGAGTGGCACGCTCTATGCTTTCCTGCTTCTGTTAAAGAGCACAAATTGAGCTTCTCCTTGGCTTCTAACACCTGCCTCCTAACTAGAGCTGTTAATATAGCCCTCCTAACTAGGGCTGCTAACACGGAAGGTAGAAATGTGGGATCACAATGGAAGCTGTCAATATAGAATTGGAACTTGTATCTTAGATAAGGATCTTAAACAATAATGTCGTGTAACTAGTGAGTCACAGAACAGTGGTTCTCCCAGTTGGTATTAAGATTCCTGCAACAGCAAACTCCTTGAAGGTAAATATTGACAAGGCCGCGAAGCCTTGTCAGGTAGACAAGGTCCTCAATTAGATATTTATGAGCAATAGTGCACTAGGGAAGTGTGTTTATTTTGCACATTTCAGTATCTTGTCACACATTTTGAATGACTATGTCAATCTATGCCTGTGTGTCTTCTTGAAAGTATCTGTGAGTGGCTTCCTGTGTGTATGTGTGTGTATGGGGGGGAGGTATGTGATTTTGCAAAAGTACAACCTGTTAAAAATCTGTTATGGTCTTCTGCCTGGTCTAACTCAGCTTGTCCCAGGTTCTGTCAGGGCACCATACCTGTGGCCTAACATTCCACATTCTCATGCTACTCCATACAACTAAAAAGGCCGCAAGTTTACATCCACAAGGCTTAAACAGGCCAGTTGACATGCATATATTAGTAAACTTTACTGAATGCACTGTTCTGCAAGCACCCTTCCTCTTCTGAATTCATAACACTCGGGGTCAAATGTGAAGCCATGTTATTAAGTTATTTCATACCGTGCACCGTTGTTCTAAGGAAAAGCTGGACAAAAGGCTGTAAGGGACATGTCTTGCCTCATTATTATGACTGTGGGATTGGAACATGTCTTAACCCTTTCACACAAGGGCTAAAAGGGGAAACCAAATGAACGGGACCATGCCACACAGTGACTAAAGTGCTTGATATTGTGAGGAAACATCTCTGGAGCCCATTGCAACCTTTCTCACAGCTACTGTCTTCTCTCCCCTTTCAGGGCAAGTTATTTTTGAAAACTATTAATTCTGGTGATGAAAAATGTAGGCCATTAGAATAAGTGAAACATTATAACCATCACAATGAAGAAAGCGTTATTAGCTTCACTAATGTTACATATACATTTTTATATATATTTTATTCAATGTAACAGCTTTTTTGAAAGTTTAATTTGAGAGATGACAGTGACATCTGGAACATGACAGCCATCAAAGACCCAGTCATACCTCTCTCCTTGACCTTAATAAGAAACTGTTCTGTACAAAGGAAACAGAGAATGGCATGAAGCGTCAGGGACAAAAGTATGGATGTGAAACAGGAAGGTGATAGACCAAAGGCAGTATTTCTGCTCATGCTCTCATTAACACAAACTGCATGTGCTTGTTGTGGCTGAAGTGCAGCCTAGGTTATATAAGAAGTAGACTAAAAAGTCTCAGACAGAATAAACCAAGTGTTAACTTCACCATTAACAAGACAAAAACTATGCCTAACAACCACTGTCTGTCACCATGTTGTACTGAGTGTATTTTTAAATAGTGCATTTACAGCAATGCATTCCCAAATCAGCAAGGTCTTCTGTAAACAACCGTCCCCAAACGGTCATTTCTGCCGGGGACCCTTTAACCTTTAAACTTTTCCAATAAAAACATCACAAATTACATTCAGTCCATTATTGTGGCATCAGTAAAAACACAGCAGCAAAATACAACTGCTGAAACAGCATATAACCTGTAAAAAAATTGTTTTAATGACACCTACGTAAAGTTTAATAGTTTTGAAAGTTTAATTTTTGCCATGCCATATGCCTGGTTACTGAAGCAATTGTTGAATTTCCCTGTCTTGAATGAGGACGTTTACATCATTAGTCCCTCATCAAAGTCATTATAACTTATCACTATTCAGTGCACTCTATGAACATATGTTGAGAAGATAAATGGTACGCCTTCGAATCAAAGATATCAGCGTCTGCATTGTGACTAGAGCATTCATGGGGAAAATCAGGCGTGAAGGAAAAAAGCAAAGAGCCTTAATCAGGCACTTTCCACTCAGAACTGGATTTAAAAGAGAAAAGCGCGTTTTGCAGTACTGATGCGTGTGTCGGGCTAAGGTGAGAGGCAAACAGCGTGTTACTCCACTGCACACTCGTGACTGCGCGCGCGATACGGACAATCTGGGCTTGAAGGCTTTTCATGTTCAGCCATGGACTCTGGCAGTGCAGAGGGGAGAAAAAGAGAGGAAAAAAAAATCTTCCGTTTACGAGATTTAAATATAGCTGTTACCAGGTCCCCGGATGTACCTAAATAACGTATCGTTCGTAAAAGACTCACCTGATCTTAATGAGCGCCTCCAGCTGACACACCAGCACTGCGACCAAAGAAAGCCATGAGCTTTGTTGGTGATAAAAATCAACGTCAGGTAAAGAATTCGCGAGGCGCATTTGGTGGAGGGAGAACAGGCAAACTGAACTTACCAAGTAACGACACGTTTCTTTAAAGAATGCAGAGCAATTTAAATGTACTCTTTGCAACCAAGTCATGAGATATGCGTAGTTATGAATAAAACATGTCTTTATTTCCAGAAATTAATAGCACATTGGTCTGCCTTTAGGCTTAATGACAGCTTCAATGCAACGGAACGCTTTCTACTAATTATTGTCAGTAGCACTGCACTCGACTTCTGCTTTAAAATTTTAAGCATTTGCATATTTCAACCACAACCATTTTCCTGCAACGAGACAGGTGTCCCGTTACTTTCTGTGGGATAATGCAGATCACTTGCAAAGGAGGAATGCGTAGTTCAAACAGAAAAGTAGTCTGCTTGCAAAAAGAGCCATGCATGACCTTTACCTCTGTACTGTCATCATTTCCTGACTACCTGAAAACATCTTTGAAGTCTGTGACAGGCTGACTATGCCCATCAAAGTGAATCCACTGCTTTGCACTAAGAAAGCCATCTTAGTAAAGTAATACGGTGCTAAAATGTTTTTTGCACTTTCCTAGTGTGTCGGAGAGAAAGCTCAAGACGCTTTTGGTAAGATCCAAGCAAGGTTTATGCTGCAAATACTTGTGAAATTTAATAGGGGCTGCATTGCAACCACTCTCAAATTGTGCAGCGTTAGCTCTGTGGGACGAACAAAGAGACGGGCAGAAAGAAAGACATTTTCATTGAGCTTCTGCCGGTGGTATGAAGGCTGAAGGGCTGTAAATATCGACGGGAGAAAATTCCTTCACGAGCCAGTGCTCTTTACCATCCTAAGCTGCCAGAGCAATCAAATCAATCAACCTCACTAATTAACTGCGTCCAAACGAACCATCCTGAGAGCGGCATATGAAAGAGATCGTTTTCCAGTTCGACACTCGCGGAAAATAGCGCGCTCTGCGTGTCCCGAGGCTGTGGATTTTAAGAGCGTGTTTGGCGGCTGCCTGTGAACACAAAAACATACAAGCAGCACTGCATGAAAAAATGCTGTATTTTAAAACATTTAATGGCAGTACTTAACGGCTGCAGTGTATGCAACATTATTAATGTCTGGACAGAATTTTAATTGCATAGATAGGTTTCCTAGATACAAAACACGATTTTTTTTTTTCCTTAAGAGTAGAAACTCCCTTTCCTCCTAATTAAAAATACCAGAGACAGTATTCAGGGACTAAAACTTTTCCCTTTTCAGAACCTTCTTGGAACTTTCCAGCCTTTTGAACCAATTGTCAGTTTTTCTGCCTTCCCTGAATTACAGCATGGAATAAGTTTGCCTCTGAGGTGGCTTTTAGAAAGCAAATGTCGCTTTCATGTTGCACGGCTGACTGAAAAACAGAAAAACTTGATGTGTGACGGGTAGAGATACACACTGAAGGTCATTTCAAGCCTGCGGGACGGCAGACCAACATGTAAGATCAACCTCACACTGTTCGCTCTGTATGAATGGACCAAATTCCTTCTCTGTGCCTGTGAGGTGATTACATCAGTTCATCACCTCAGCTGGAGCTGGACTCTCATGGACAGCGTGAACCTCTTAGTCATGCAACACAGGCTGCGCAACTGCAACACTGACAGCAGTGAGTAAGGGGAATGTTACAGAGAGGCCTGATTTCACCAGGTGTGTACTGTGCAAAGCACTTTTTGTGTCTTTATGGCTGAAGAGCAAAATGTCCACAGGAAGTGTCCAGAGATAAAGTAATGTCTTCAATGGGCTAATAAAGGCAGCTTGAAGCAGTGGCCCATGACAAAGTCAACAGCTGCCTGTCTATGTGAATCATGGCTGCTGTATAGCACAGACCCCCCCTACCCCCAGTCCTGAGGTGCACCATATGGAAGACGTACAGGATTTCCTGAGGGCTGTCGGAGACCTCCAGATGTGCGGCCAAATACACGCAAGATGATGCATTCATCTTCCTGTTTCTTTTCTGTCATGCTTAACTCTAGCTTGCTGGCATTTATGTAAGGCTCTTGCTTTTCTAAATTTATGTAAGAAAATCCTCTGTTGTGATCAAATCTACCTGATTTGTAACCCTTTTGAAAATGAGGAAGTGTTGTTGGGGGTGGAGGAGGGTTTAATTAAAAGCATAAAGGCCAGTGTTGGTGTCTCTTCAGATGGCTCTCCCACACCGCGTTTGTGAGACAGACAGTGATGACCTCATTAATAAATAATCACACTTTCTCTGAATATGCAAACAGCTTCAGAGCAGCCCACCAGTTATTAATTAATGGGAAACTTTTTCCCTATTACTTGTCTTTTAAGGGGTCTACCAGGCCTATATCTGGTAGACCCCTTTATAGATTTATCTCCTATTTGGAAATGGTTTTGTTAAACAGTATAATTGGAGGCTAGAATTAAAGTACACATTGTAAATAAAGAATTATGTAAGTATTTCATATGTATTTATAAAAAGCTGCTGCATATAGGACTAATTTAAAGAGATATTGGGTGAAGAGTCATAATTAGGAACGTTGTTAGGTGTCTTGCAAATGCTTAGACCCTGTCCAGGTGTAGCTGACTGACCCTTCCAGATGTTGTGCACACTGAGCCCTGACCTGCCTGTCTTCTCCCCCTCATCCTGGTGAACTCCACACAGGATCACTAGACAAGCCAATGTGAAATCTGTGTAGTAGGTAGCTCAGTGGTTAAGGGCATTCACCTGTAATCTGCAGGCTGATGGTTCCAATCACAGCTTGGTGCCTTATTAGCATGCCCTTGAGCAAGGTACTTGACCTGAGTTTCTCTAGATAAATGCACAACTGTGTAAGTTAGTTAAATGCAAATGTGCTTTGTTGGGGGAAAAAGTAATGCTAATGACCTCCAGGTAGCAGGGATGAGGAAGGGCACATAAGCAAGGTGCATGTTTTGGTGCAGACAAGCGTTTCACACTTTCTGCCTATTTATTAAGCAACCTTTGGCCTCAAGGTGCCACAGTTCAAAATAATGCCTGCTTTGTGTAAACAAATATTCAACAATACGTTGTTTATTTTTTAATTTGTCTTCTCACAAATATTCTCCCAAAAATGTTTAGCCTGTGTTCCTACTGCAGTTTGACAACTCGTACGTGTGAAAATATAATTTGGAACAAATTAATTACGAATTCATTTCAGGAACAGATTTATTGTTATTAGTGTTGACAGTATGTGGTCTTGGGATTGTATGTAATATTAATGAGAAAATCACAAGCACTGACCATTTATGGTTTTTATCTAGGGCCTTCTGATCCTTGTGGGACAATGGCACTGAAGTTCAGAACATTGTCTTACCTTTCTTTGCAAATTGAAATTAAAAACATGCTGCTCTGCTTATCAGACCAAGACATCCAGGACTGTAATAACATTGCATTTAAATATTCCCCCACCCAATCACAAACACAACCGCTTCTTCTGTTGTATAGTCTTCATAAGCATAAAGAATACTCTGGGGGCAGTAAAAAAAATACAAGTTGAACACTACATTTGTGTATAAATTGTATCTTTGAAGACTCACAATGTGATATCAGCGCTTTCTCCTGTGTCTGTTTGCTTCTCCATTTATCCTCATCATGGCACAGCGGTCAGGCAGAAGACATTCCCTGTGACACTGTGTGCCACTTCAATGCCAGCTGTGTGGCGCTTGACCACGCACAACCCTGAATTGTCAGCAGACAAGCTGAGGTTGAGCTCAGTGAACATGCCCTTTCCCTTGTCTGACCCCCCCCACGCACACACATCTGACACCCCTTCCATGTCTGTGGAGACTACTGTTTTGCTGGCACAGAAGAGACAGATTATGAGATGGCTAGTGCTACCCACACTCTGAATGAAGGGACAGAGGTTTGAGTTCACTCCAGTACAGAGTGAAATGGCAGTGACAATTTCAATTTGTTTTTATATAGCGCCTTTTACAACAGTGTGCCTCAAAGTGCTTTACAGAAGAAATTGCATATGTTACAGAATAACAGCAGTAGGAATAAATACAAATGAAGCCAGACAACAGTGGAAGAGAGGAACCGAAAACTCCACAGCATGGAGGAAAAAAAACCTCTGGGGGCTCAAGGTTGACTGGCTACCCAGCCCCTCCGGGGCATGCTAACATTACAGAATAAACAGGTACTTATTGAGGCTATGAATGTAAATGGCACTATGAATGTAAATAGCACTATATAGTCCTTCTTTGCTCCAGGTGTTGAAGTAACTCTCAATAGGCTTGTGGCATCCCTTGGGCGAAGCTTCATCCAAGGGGGTACACTAGGAGTCAGCAGCTCTAACAAGGCATCCTACTAGGTGGGCACCGGGTACACACATGCACAAAGAAAGATTTCAGTTATTTTTGTGTACAAAAATAGAATGGAGGAGTTGTAACAGTAACTTAACCTTAACCCACTGAGTGCTTCTCAAAGACTTTAATGAGGAACACAGGTAATTATTACATTATAGGCATTCTGAACTGGGACCTGGTGGTATAGAACCAGCAGAATTAAATTTCTACTTCCTACCTGTATCTGAAACACATTACACCTCCTGCCTGAAATACTCTAATCTTAAATAATTTTAATTGTTTTTCCTTTGTTCAGCAGCAGCTGTTATCAAAAGTAGATTTTAAAGGTTACAGCTGCAGCTTTTATCCATTTGAAAGGCTGGTCAATTACAGAAGAATTTCATGTAATGAAACACCACAGAAGTTGATACTCAAACTGGAAACACTTTGGCTTTGACAATATCTGTCACCACTTAGTCACCTGCTGCCAATAGTATCTGTATTGAATGCAACATTAACTCTTCATTGAGCTTCTACCTCCATATGTTTTTCCTGTTGTGTCTATGTTAAGTTAAATTTGTGTGGTCTGACTTGCTGTGAATGTCTGTGAAGTCCCCCACGTTTGAGTAGCCTCCACTTCTTGGGTTCCAAAAATCATTGTGATATGATGCAGTATGCATCCGTTCAGACGGTGACAATGAAGTAAAGTAGTTCTGTTTCATGCAAATGTCATTGTAACCTGAGTTGTTCATTTGGCTCCTTTACATTTAATTTCCTTATTTCATCTGGGTAGTGTTACCATCTCAGATGCGCCGACAGGAATAACACGTAGGGAGATGGTGAATTAGGGCCACATATTCTGCGATGTGAAATTTATCCTGCTTGCGAGGTTCTAGAACAGAACTGCAGGAGCTGAGAGCATGATGACTCTCTCGCTGCCCAGTAACCTCCTGTGAAAATTGCTTTTGTATTTCCCGCTATTTTAGAGTAAGCAGTATGCAAAAAGTTGAGTGAAGAGCATGCAATCACAATAAACAAGGCAGCTGTGTGTGTGTCCACCTTGGCCTTAAAGGGACATGCTATATACTTAGAAAAATGTGAGCTGAGAGGGACTACAGATAAATGACTGCAGTAGAACAGGAGTAACGCCAAGTCTGCCTGAAGCTGATGCATTATGGCGTTACTGTACTTAAACATCGAACTTTCCTCAAAATATTTGTTGCAGCTGTGTGGAATGGGAAAATTAGTTTCATTTGAGTTCCAGGAGTCAATGATGTGTCAGTCGATTCCATTACAAAGTGGAGCCCATTCTCTTTTTATGCTACCAATGGACTGTACACACAAGGTCTTATAATCCATCAGTAAGACCTCTTGACTTAAATTTCCATAAAATTGCATTGACATTATTGATGAAGCACTTGCATAAACTGCAAGGGAAAACATACCTAATCTTACATAATGAGAGATGGACTTTTGAAAGGCATAGGTATTCCTAGTCCTCTTATATTTGACATATGGATAACAAAAGATGTACAGAGAGAGGAGTATAATAATTTTTTATCCAATACCAATTCATGAACACATTTTAAGGTTATGTGGGGTAGGTTTTAAGGCAGTGCACACTGTTAACAATTTATAACTTCCACCTCATCTCAATTACTGGTTCTTTGGTTTTGGAAGGACATGGGGCCCAATTCAACCCCAGTAAACTCCTCAAACATCATGCATAATAATAATAATAATAATAATTCCATAGGATATGTTGGGACCCTGTCCATGGCATCCCTTGTCTCCGACCTCAGGTTGTGTGGAATAGGACACCTGTGACTTGTAATGGGTTTAGTAATGGATGAATTGACGGATGGATTAATAATATTAATATAAAAAATAATAATGATAATGTATCAGAAACACAAACTATGTTATCACGTCTATAAGATTTTTCACTGTCTAGAGCACATTCTCCAATTAACTTCAAAATTGTTATCATAGATGTTTTGTTACCTCAACATCAAAGTTCTCCCAAGTTACTGTTCACCTGCTTCCTCCTGAGAGTGTACCTGGCTGTTTGCTAGTTTCAGGCATGTTTGCATGGGAGGAGGTTCCTATTATCTACATCCTGTAGCGTTCTTCCCCTGATTACAAGGACATGACAGTGCTTCCATCACATCCTGCAACACCCTGAGGCTTGCTTCACACTTGTGTTTCATACACTCCTGCTGTCAATCACTTATAATTGGATAAGCAATAGTAAGACATAGGTGGGGTGGGGGTGTGGGGGTAGGGAAGCTGGCTTTTCCAAACTGGGACTTTTACTCTCCTGTCTCTGCCTGTCCCCTTCCAGTCCAAACTATTATACCTGGTAACCTAATAGGCAGTACTGTTAACTGACTGAACATGCCTGCTTCAAAGGTATACTGCCAGATGAATTAGGCACATCCACCTCTCAGACTTCATCCTCCCAGTCTATTTTTAAGCCAATGGTTTCCATGGCAACAGGCTGGCATGAACATTCTGGCTTGATTGCATTGGCTTTAGGTGTCTGGGCTGAAGGGTTAACTGGAAGGCAGAACAGGACAAATCAGAAAGAAATATATAAAACACACACTTAAAACATGATCACAATAACGAACAGTAATGAATACAATAAAGATCAATTCTCCTCCCTCTCTCTTTTTCTCTGCCTCTCTCTCTCTCTCTCTCTCTCTCTCTCTCTCTCTCTCACTCTCTCTTTCTTTCTATTCCCCTTGTTCCCCCTATGAGATCACCAGCACCTCTGAGGATAAGAGGAAGAAGGTGTACAGTGTGAGGGGAACTAAAAACCATGGCTTCTTCCACATCAGCCCTAAAAACACTTTAAACACCCTGACATGATGAGATGATTACCAGAGGTGACATGTAATGAACTACAAATATCCCCTCATTCTCTTAAGTAGATTCTTAAATCACAGCTTTTGCACTAAGAATTATTAAGATATTCTTGTACTCTTAATTCCATGTATGCATTTGTACAAAACACTTTTCCAGCACCTAACAAAGACACGACAAGGACTAAGAGCTTCATTTCCATGTTCAGACTGACAGAATATGTTGTCACAAAGAACATCTTGTCTTTCTTTTGAATTTTTACTTGCAAAATTACTTTTTAGTTACATAAAAACATTTAAAGTTTCAGAATTGTTTAAATTTATAGTGTATATAGGATCTACGCCATCATGTACACACATTTACATGTTCATTAAAACTATTCAAAACTATTTCATATGTTAGCATGTCCACCTTATGTTTGATCAAACTGCAGAACTGAGCAGTGATTCATTACAAAACAAGATTGTGAAGATATGTCTGAAATTCCATATATTAACAGGTATAGTCATCTGCCATGGGCTATAGATTATAGGGTTTTGAACAAAGACAGCTTCACTTTGTCACTTATAACAGGCTCTCTGAGACAAGAACTATTTTCTGAACTGAGAATGTGTGCTAATGTTCCTGGAAGACATTTAACAGAAAAATGCGAGATGCCTGAATTTGTCCAACAGAGACAGTTTTGTGATGTGTTATTTAAAATTGCCTGAATTGCATGGATTTGATCTTTCATGTGTGACATGAAATGAGCCTGCACTTTAACACAGAGACATTTCAGATTCAAATTACTCAGAGTTTCTGGTCCAATCTATTAATATATCACTTTTAGCCTGCATTATGTAATATTATTCAAGCCATTTTGCTATTAATTTTATTGTTTAAAAATGAGCTGTCTTGAGAAAAAAAATCAATAACAGGTACATTGTGCCTGTAAAACAGTAATTATTTCTTCCCACACACCCTTCTACAACATGAATGCAGCTCCTGAGGCTAATGACTGAGTGAAAAAATACTTTTGAGAAAACATTCTCTGTTAAGTATAAAGTAATTCTTCTCGGGGAGGTCGCACTTCATGGCCATGGTGTGGTAAACAGTGGCAATGAAATGGCTATGTGTTTGTCAGTCACATGGCATTATAATCACCATGAAATCATTGCAAAAATAACTAGGGTTTTGCTTTGACAAACCAATTTAATTAAAGTGTTCATTTGTGATTGCACTTATCTAATACATTAAATTATCTGCAATAAATAAACTGTATATATAAATATGTGTAAATAGACATTGTCTGTAATTCTTTTTTGTTTGGGGGGAGGGGGGGCAAATAAATGAAGCCAGGATTTAGTGTAATTTGGCCAGCGTTCACCTGTCACCTGTGGTTTGTAGGGAACAGGAAATGCAGTGATGCTAACAGGTTTATTCGACCTTTCTCATTGCGTAGACATCTTCTTGAAATGAAATGTGGAGGAAAGCCTGGCTGTTGTAAAATTAACCTCTGAGACATTTTGAGCTTAGATTTTTCTGAGGCTTAAAGCTTGCCTTCATGCCAACGGATCTATGGTAGACAAGGTGCATGGGAAAAGGTGATGGCATCCTCTTCACATGCTGTCTTTGTGCTGTGCGAAAGTGCATGGGTGACTAAACAGACATCCATGTTTCCATGTGAAAGCTTACCTCCCATTATAGCAACAGCTGAGTTTGCGCTTCTCAATGTCTTTTGCATGAGAAGCCGCGAGACTCAGAATTAAATTTGCACGGACATATTGACTCACAGGGCCGTTTTGGCACTTCTTAGCAAGACCCACTAGGCCAGTTCTACGTGCCTTTGTTTAATTTTTGCACGGGAAGCAAGGGAAAGTGGCAGATTTCTATTGATGACTTGGCCCACTTTTTAGGCCCATCTTCATACAATAAGCTGAGAACAATTGTGCCCATCCACTGATGTGAAATAACACAAAGAAAGCCTCTCACATGCTTGGTCCACTTTGTGCCTGCTAGACTTGGCTTGTTATTTACAAGTCAGCCTTTATCCAATACTTCATGAGTGTAAAAAAAAAAAAAATCACTCTTACGTCTGCCTTCAAATGCCCTCATTGTGTAATTCACTTCACAATGGTAGAGGGGAGTCAGCTTGCATGTTTACATATGCACAAAAACACATTAAAGAGCATTTACTTACATGGTCTGCATTGTTGGCCTGACAAATGTAGTTCCCATGAATATTTCATCACAGTGGAACCGTAAGTGAATTCAGCGTTTATGCACAGGTAGTTCAAGCGGAAGGTGTAAAATAAACCTGTTTGGCTGTGAAGGGAGGGAAAATTAAGTGTTTGAATTTGACTTTGTTGAAATGATGGTGTTGTTAAAGTGATGGAACTGCTTTCCGTTTTGTGCCTAATTTTTATTCATTTAGACACTTATCTGAAACTTTCAAACTAAATTTACAATGGCTGCATTTATGCAGCAGGGTATTTTACTGCCTGCAACCCTGAATTGGATAAGGCGGTATAGTGAATGGAATGGAATGGTATTTTAATACTAGTACTTTAAGTAAACCTTCTTTCTCAAGAGTACTAGAGCTGAACCACTTTGGGGACTTGAATTAGTAACCTTCAGGTTGAAGAGCTCAACTGTTACCCTGCATGTAGTGCCCAAAGACAATGAAAAGGTCTTTTTCATCACTCATTTAAGCTGTTCATTTAGCTTTTGTAGGGTGAAGCGGCTCAAACAGGCAAAGAGCGAGATGTAATGTTATCACATTTGCTGGGAACAGAGGCCATGCAACTTGCTTTGAAAGCCACCATGTTCATCACAAAAAAGTGTGCATTGCTTATTTAAATGCAGCCTCTACATGGAACAGCTAGCTTGTGGTAAGAGCCGACAACCACACAGGGTTCTTCAGTGCCCAGAGTGTTTCAGACAAACTCTCCCAGTATTGGTCCAGAAAACCATCTGATGTCTGCACTGACTCTGCTGACTTTATCTTCTTCAGCTGAGCTCTAAAATAATTAGCTTTGATGAAGCGTCTTCTTCAATGAAGCGCACAGTTCGAAATATTAAACCGAAGGAACTGACCAAAAGGTTACAGTATTTTAAAATGTTGAACGCTTAAGTAAACGTCATTGGTACAGTAATTGATTGAATTTTATTTCGTTAATAAATCATGACACAAAGGCTAATTTATAATCACACAAGCTCTCCTGAGTTCCATAATTATAAAACCTTTTGAAATCATACACGTTATATAGTGTATAATTTGTTTAAGGGGTAAAAATTAATAATTATAGTCATTCCACAAACAGATTTCATACAACTTTAGTTCGACATAATTTTAATCATGAGTTTAATCTGTAGCCTATAATTACCTGCAGTGGAAAGACTATACAGCCTTTTCCAATGTACAGTTAATTCTTCTGAAACACATGATACACATACCTGACACATAATGCATGCCCAAAGGCTTATGAGCGCAAAAAAAAATAAAAATCAAATATGAGCTCATCTCAGAATAACATGGTGCAAAAACATGCACACGGAATGCACCAATCGAGGACAAAAACGGCCGCTTTTCTTGTAGTTTTTCCTCCAACATGTAAATGAGGTTGTAGGCAGTGCACTGGGAGATGTTTTCAGACTTCTCTACTTCACTGATGTTGATGAAGTCATTTCAAACAGCAGTCACAAACTTACACTTCTAAAATTAGGACATATTTTCAGTTTAACTGGTAGACAACTGTTCCAGCTTGCACCAAATTGAATTACCACTTATGGTATATGCTGGAACATTTATGATGGTGTCAGATTCCTTTCTTAGTTTAAATGGTTTCCACATTTAAAGTTTTCAGTTTAAAGCATGAGTACTTATATTAAAAATTGTGAGCCAGAGTTAAGGATTAAAACCTGTGAGTGAAATAGAATAGAAAATATATTCAGGATGCCTGTAAAAATACTAGAAATAAAAGGAAAAAAAATGTAAAAATGGCATTGAAGCCTTTTAAAAAAAATCCATTTTCATCAGACTTATCAACTCACAAAGCACAAATAAGGCTTATGCTATTCTGATGTCAGCTTGTCTCATAACCCCTGGCAATTTGCATCGGGGAAGTGCACATTTATCACAGAGAGCATTATCATAGCGTGGAGGAGGGCCTAAAGATGGCTATCATGGAAACACAAGCTGTCACTGCTGTTTCTCCTGCATCATTTTTTATGCACCTGCTCAGAAGACTCAGCTCAATGTAAAAACTGAACTGAGACACCCATATTACTGAACCCATTTAAATTGACCATTTGCATTTGTTATGTATGGCACACACAACGGATTAGGACAGAAAGAGAGCCAGATAGTTTATGTCATCAGGAGCTTTATGCTTGTTAGGTTTTTCCATAGCACCATAGCAAACATATCTGGGGTGAGGGGACAGACAATGAATAGTAAAAAAAAAATCCCCCCATGAGTTCAACAAATTCAACCATGTGTACCCTGCCTGGTGTGGAGCTACTGGAACTCACCCCTACAGCCAGACCTGGGGGTTGGGTTCACAGGCAATCACCTGATGGCCGGGTGATCCACACAACCAGGCTCAGCCCAGAAAGGCATGTAGGGTCAGCTTGTGGGTTCACCGCCCCGCAGGATGGAGGATGGAGGTCAGGTACCATGCCACCAAAGTGGCAGGTTGTTGCAGAATGGATCAAGGCAGATGAGAACTCGGCAATAGAAACTGGCTTTAAGAATGTGGAATGTCATGTCAGTGGTTCTGAAGGTGCTGGAGCTGTTGCAAGAGGTGCAAAAATATTAGCCAGATATAGTTAGTCTCACTTTCACACACAGCAGAGGATCTGGAAGCAAACTTCTCAGTCGTAGTCTCAGGGTAGTCTCTCTCTTACTCTAGATTTCCTGCAGGTGTTAGGCCTTAGGTGATTGTGGGGACACCTATGAGCCCCCAGTTGCAGGCTATACAGCTGGATATCTTCTGGTGGATCAGAGCATTGCCTCAATTTGGCTTAGAATTTCAGAGAGTGCATATGCACTAAGTTGCAGTTCAGAGAACTAAGCCTTCTTACAGAAGGTGGACAGAGTACTTCACAGTGCTGTCCAGTGACTCTGTAATTCTATTTGGAGACTTGAAGACATATGTAGGAAATAATGTAGAGACATGGAAAGGCATGAATAGGAATGGCTTCCTGAATCTGAATCCAAGTGATCAATTGTCATTGGATTTACATTTACATTTATTCATTCAGCAGATGCCTTTGTCTAAAGAGACTTACAAATGATTTCATAATTTCTGTGCAAATCACAGATTAGCCAATATAAACAGTTTGTTTGAATATAAGGAAACTCATAAGTCTACATGGTACCAGAGCTCCTTAGGATGAAAGCTAATGGTCGACTTTGTTGTTGTATCATGTGACCTGAGGCTGTATATTCTGGACACCTGGGCAAAGAGAGGGGCAGATCTATCAAATGATCACCACTTAGTGGTGAGTTGGATTCATTGCACAGAGCAAAGACAAACCTGGGATATCAAAATGAATAGTGAGAATCTCTTGGGAACAACAGGTAGTAGCCACTGTATAGAATTAATTCAACTCTTACCTCAGAGAACTGTCCAGAGGGAGTCTGGGAACATTGAGTCTAAACTGACTATGTTCAAGACCTTAATTGTGAAAGCAGCTGCCAAAAGTTGTGGTCAAAAGGCAGCTAGTGTCCATTATGACAGTAAGCCTAGGAGTTGCTGGTTGAAAGGAGAGGTGAGAAGTAACCATCAGTCTGAAGAAGTAGGCTTCAGAACAATGCTTTTGGGGGGATCCTTAAAGATTGACCTGAAAAGTACTGACAGGCTCCTGCTTTTGATTTTCATGAAAAAGGATATCAAGGTGCAGCCAAGGATGGAAGGGTGTCCAGTTTCAGAGGACTGGAGGTGACATCCTTGCTATAGCTTATGATACCAACTTACTGTGACCTCTGGTGACATGAGCAATTTCAGGTATCTCAGAGTCTTGTTCATGAGTGACAGGGAAAGGGACCATGAGATTGACAGAGATCAGATTGGTGTTAGCACTTCTGCAGATGTTATACTGCTTGGTTGTGGTGAAGAGAGAGCTAAGGGTGAAAACAAGGCCCTCAATTTACCAGTCAGTCTATATGCCTATATTCACCTATGGTCATGAACTTTGTGTAATGACTGAAAGAATAAGTCCATGAATCCAAGCAGCAGAAATGAGGTTTCTCCACAGGGTTGCTGGGGTTACTATCGAAGACAGTATGAAGAGGTCAGTAATTTTGGATAATCTCAGAGCAGAGTTGCCTTTCCTTTGGATTGATAGGAGCCATCTTTAATGGTTTGGGTATGTAATAAGGGTGCCCCCTGGAAGACAGCTGTTGGGGCTTACTGACATTACAACATCACTCTAACAGCAGAATCATAGAAGAAAATCACAGGAGAAAATGGATGGTTTGGATTCAGCATAGTATTTAATTCAAACCTGTAATCGTTAATGGTATTCAAATTGTAATAATTAATGAACAGGAAAAACAGGTGCCAGTGACAAAGAATGCTTAATCAGAAGCAGTGGTTAACAAGAAATTGATTAAAATATACCATAACTATTAAAAAATGTTAAGAAGCAACTTCAGTAAGTCTTTGTCATGCTTTTAAAACTCTTATTAAAAATGAATAAAGCTTGTTGAGAATTTCTGGATTGACAAAATAATTATACAAAAACAAATCAATCATGTTTAATTGACTTTAAGGTTCAATTAAAGTAGAAATTTGCTGATTCAAGAACATGCACCTACTGCGTCCCTCCAGGGCTGTGACTGGACACCTTTTTCCTAGACCTAATACTGTATATTGAGCACAGACTATATACTGACTAGTCAAATTTAAATCTTTCATTTCTGTTTATATTCCCGCAAATTTATTTATCTTGTGTAAAATTATTAGCACTAGAGAGGCTTTTGGTGCAGACATACTTCATTAAAAATACCTGTGATCAATAGTCATTTCTCACCCCTAAGGCTCAGATCATATTGCACATTAAACTCCCTGTTCTCTTGATCATCTTCATCATTAGTCTCTTCCTCACTCTTTATCTCCAGTATTTCTCTCCCTGGTCTTCCATGCTTATGGAAAGGTATCATTGCCTTGTTCTTAGTAAGAGCTGTTCCCAGAACAGTGCCTGGTACTCAACTGGGGGAAAGGCTTGCCTTCATTTTGTAAAACGAATCTGAAATGACAACTGCCTCACATCAGGGTCTGCCTGGCTGCATTTGGCAGAACTGGATTCAGTACAGGATCTCACAGATGCCTTTCTCTTTTAACAGGACATGGAAACCTTCTGTAAAAATTTTCTCTTTTTCAATGCACGCAAAAGCAGTTATTCCTTTGGTAGAGGGAGTGTTATTGAAGTTATCAAAATTCTTGAGGTTTTCAGACTGTCTCCATGGATTCCAGAGAAACTGGCAGAATTGGATTTACAGTTTTTAAAACTCTCACAAAGCATCACTAGTTTGCACATGGTGTTCAGCTTCCAACTCCATACTGTTTCTTTTGCTCTTGCTGAATATGGTACCCAAACGTGAAGCATCTACATACATCTACATACAATCCCTACATAAAAACCTAGCCTATTATGTGCCTGTAGTAAGCAGTATCCATAAAGGTACTTAGTGCAGAAATACAAATTACATGTTGCAGAAACAACCTTACAATATACTGGGTTTTACAGAATGGTGATTATCTATTCTTGGAAAGATATTAGATGAATATTTTCACTGCATTCTGATGTCACAGTTTCTCAGTATTCACTGTCACACAGCTCCTAAGGGAATTCCAATGTACATGCTTAGCACACCCATTCCATGGAAAGGCATTCTTCTTTACACACTGGCCCTACTAGCTCCAACACCATTTGTGCTGGACAGCAGTTTTTGACATCATATACTAGATGCAGTGCCTCCATATGCCATTTAAAATTTTTTTTAATAACACAGAAAGATGTACCATATGTGCAGATGTGGAAGTCAGAATTGCAGTATCTCAATGTGCATGTGTGTGTGAACATTAATGTTATTATACTTTGCATGTGTAGGCATTTTACTTTTATTCTTGTTTTTGTGCAAGCAGTAGATCATTTATAGCATGTCTGTTAAGCTTAGTGCATGTATTTGCGTGTACATGATTTGTTTTATAGTCAGGTGAGCAATACATTATCTGTGACTCATTACAGGATGAAGTTATTTGGGTGTCTATGTTTGTGTGTATGTGCATGCGTTTGTGTGTGTTTGTGTGTATGTGCATGCATCTTTACGTGTGTGTGCATGAGTGCCTTTTGGAGAGAGATCATTGGAGATAAGACCCTGCTTTTGGAACATTAATTTTTATCCTAGATTTGTGGGTCATTCTAACAAATGTCACAGGGACAGGTTGACAGCTATGTAAGGCAAGACCATGGCTTTGCTTTAAATGGCGGGTGATCATTTATCAGAACAATGTTTTGCATTTCCTCTGGGCTGTCCTGATATGGCCTTTCTGACAATAATGCACAAACAACCACTCATCCCGTTCCACCTTACAATGTCCCCACCTTTCTGGCTACATTTGTAGATACATTTTGATATTCACATCACTAATGCTTACATAAATGTATGGAAGTGGAAAACATTCTAAAGTAATCAAAGCTTAGAATATAAAAATAAAGTTAAAACTTTTGAATACAAGAAGCTGAACAATATAACGCTTAAAAGATAACTTGCTTCAAAGAGAAGCGAATCAGCAAATAGTGATTACGGTGTTGCAAAACGATAATCTGTTACGTTTTAAAAACTGGTATTTTTCACAAAATTTTCTTCAGGGAACAGCCATTGGTAAGACAGCCAATACATGAACTTTGCATCTCCATGGTAACGACAACTTGACATTCTGGGCTCAGGTCTCCGAACTGGCATTTGAAGTTTTCCAAAGCCATGGAAAACTTGATGGAAATAAAGTGACCCTCAGAAAGGTTAGTGTCGATTGTTGAGGAGCGTGAACTGCATTCTTTCTGCCTCAGTGGCTCCAACAAAGCAACGACAAGTGTGCCATGCTCTGGTCAAACAAACGGCCCTTAAGAGACCATCCGTAGCCAGCGTCCACACTGCCATAACTGGCAAATGCTGGCAAAAAAGCTAGTGTGGAAATTAAGACATGAGTAAGAATTTTTTGCTAGCTGTTTAGGGGATGACAACAAGCAAACATGCTGAATTTAAATGCCTGATGTGTGCTTAAACACAAACATATGCACACACGTGTACACGCTAGACACAAAAATGCAGAACAATGCATGCACACAACCACACACATCTTTTTAGTTTAAATATTAATATGTTGACCTGACCTGGCAGAAAGTGATTCTGGAACACTGTCTGCCAATGGTCTCTTCCGGGCTGTTTGTACATACATGTGATTTATAGAATTAGTGGTTCTGAATTAAGAAAGTGGCCTAGGAATTAAATTATTCATACATGTATTAAAATAAGCAAACCATTAATATAATATATGCAGGTCTAGAAATCTCATAAGTGGTGATAAATAGTAGTATATAATAGTAACAGATACAGAAATCTAGATTCCAAATGATTCTTAACGTATCTCCTTGGGGTCTAGGACTGAGAAAGACCATCCTCATATGCGAGGTGGGAAGGCAGGTACCCGAGAGTTGGAAAGACAGGTCCCTCGGAGGTGGAAAGGCAGGTCCCTTGGAGGTGGACATTGAGGTACCATGGAGGTAGAAATGGAGGTACTGTGGAGGTGGAAAGGCAGGTCCCTTGGAGGTGGACAGTGAGGTACCATGGAGGTACTGTGGAGGTGGAAAGGCAGAAAACATGAACATACCAGCACATCTTCTCATACCAGTATTAGTTCTGTCTCTGAGAAACACAAGATAAACGCAGCACTTAATCAAAGACAGTTGTATTTTGGAGTTCATCGTAACAAAAGGAAATGAAACATGGAGATACTTCTGAGGGCTTTTCCTAAGAGTGGCTGTGGCAGCATCAGTTTTGAAATTTAAGTTGCAGATAAAACAGTTTTCAACAAACTCATTTAAAAAAAAAAAAAACAATTTTAGGTTTATGGTCAGAAAACCCAAAACTCTTGCATGTGGGGGTAGAATATACAAAACTTTGAGAATCACTTATAAAATATTGAACTTTTGAGAAACGTACAAGACAAAGGTATTTATAAAGGTCACTCATACATTAGACTAAATCTGCGGTTCAGATGGAGTTATGGCGCATAAGATTCACCCTCTATCTTGGCAGGGGTCTTGCCTGTTTGTCACAAACAGAAAAAGACTAACGGTGGAAATTAAGACTTTTTAAAGGATGCAATAAACATAGATGTGCACTAAATGGTAAGTTATTTTCAAAAGACATTCTAAATTGTTTTGTTCACTGGTTGACTTGTAACACTAGAGAGAACAAGATCCGGTATGTAGAGTGTGTTTATTGATTGAACAAAAGAGGCTGATCCAAAAGTCAAAGTTGAAGACACAGGCAATAGCTTTGTGTGCCAGGTGGTCAGTCTGAGACAGGAGCGTTGGCTGTGAAGGACAAAAGCTAGGTAGATTAGGAAACAGGAAATTCGGAGAACACGGTGGGAGACAGTAAACGCATGACGCTGGGAATGATAGTGCTCAGTATAGCTCACAGAGACTTAATACTGTGCATTGGGCCGCCATTAGTAACGGCTATTTAATTAACTGTTGATGTTGCGTGGCTGGTATGTACTAATGACAGGGGCGTTACATCGCTGACCTTTTTATTAAGGATTAGAAAGATTACAAGAATGAAAAGATTCAGGTCCCTTTAAAGTTTAGATTTTCTCCCTCACCTATTTCCTTTCTGAAGAATGTCAATTTTCAAAGAACAAAAAACAATCTTTTTTTGGTTGACTTAGAAACTAACAACTTTTTAAAAAGTACTTAAAATGTTAGTAATGAAGGGAATGTAACGTATCTAAGGTTGTAGGCATTGATATGAAACTGACCAATCAGGGGAGAGAGATGGAGAAAATGAGACAGAAAGAGGGAGAGTCCTGAATCACAGACCTGCAGAACATAGAACAGGATCATGGACTATGTGCTGTTTCAGGAAGAGAGGAGCAGAAAATAGAAAATAGACAGTTGACAGAAAGGAGATGCAGTGGACCACGTTTCCATGTAAACTGTCTGCATAGCGAAGAAATAAGTGATGCCTGAGGAACAGAGAGGGTTTGACATGCAAAAATCTGTGCGGCATGCCACAGTGCCACCCCCTCCACCTACTTCACGCCCTCCTGACTTCCTGCTTAGCTATCCCTGGCACCCTGCCATGACACCAGAAAATGAGATTATGCACCCTGGTAGATTCCATCCCACTTAAGATGATTTCAGTAAATAAATCTCCTTCCCCCACAAGGCAAGCGGATAGCCTAAATAAACCTGTGAGATGTATGTTTAAATGGGCAACATGTACCCCAAATAAAGACAGGAAAGAAGCAAAAGCTCCGTGTTTTCCCTACATCATTGTTATGTGCAGGCATAAATACAATTATGAACCAGCAATGTATGCCACTTTTTTAATAAATAAGCATAATATGTAATTTACATTGCTGATTTTGCAATGGCACTGCTCCCAGTGTGAAAGACCTAAACATGAGCAATGATGCATCATGACTACGTGACTTCACAAATTCACATTTACACGTTCTGTCCAATGGACAGACAAACTGAGAAGGAGAGTGCTGTCAGGGCAATGTTCCAAGTGGCAGGAGAAACATTATATTGCCAAAATTTGAAATTGAAATACATCTTGCTTTTTAAATACCTGTGTGGGAAATCTGAAACTTGCCTATAGGTCTTAGTGTTTGAATTTAAAGAATCTTATTCCTGAAAAACATTTCAGTGTTGTTTGATGCAAAAAGCGCGTTTTATAAAACTGTCCTCCAGGACTCAATTACTTTACCATTCTGTTCCTTCTTTACCGGCTCCTTCTCGATCTATAGAATGACATGTCCAGCCAGCTGATACCTTTATAAGATCTATAACCAATTTAAATCCAGCTTCATTGGAGGTCAGTGTTGTTCCAGCCATTCACCTTTTTCTGCAGTACAACAGAAATGCCCGTGCAGGGATGGTGCTGTCTCCAGTGCCCTGACTGCGGGTTTCTTTACTTCTACGGAGGGGGTCACGCTCGCTAGTTATACGCCCTTTGCAGTGAAAATGGATCGGATTCGGCAGGGACTCGGGGGAGAGATAAGGGACTCTCTTATCTCGCATTTGCATGGCTCTGATGCGGTGCATGCTGCAAATGATGCTGACAATGTGGAGAAGAGAAAGAGAATCCAGTTCAGTCACGAGGGTTTGTTGATTGCCACTCCTGTCTCTCTCTCTCACTCTGCCTCTTTTTCTCTTGCTCCCTCCCTCTCTTTTTCTCTCTCTCTCTTTTTCTCTCTCTCTCTGTCTCTGTCTCTCTCTCTCTCTTTCTCTCTCTCTCTCTCTCGCTCTCTCTCTCTCTCTCTCTCTCTCTCTCTCTTACCCTCTCTCCACCCCCCCCTCTCTGGAACTCTTCGTCAAAAATCTGGTTTATGGTAGGTGGCACTGAAGGTGACAGAAATAGCATGCATGTTCTGGGGGAGAAAGGCAAACAGAGAGTTGATGTGGATAACCAAGTAGACATATGGAAATGTAGGGGGGGGGGGGGAACACGTCAGGTACTTCCTCCGCTGCAGTAAATGTACAGAATGATGATATAATATTTTAACACATTTATTCTGTTTTTGGTGAAACGACAGTTTTCATTACAGTTATGTTCTTGTCATGATTCACACGGTCCCTTATGCTTATCAGTGAACATCATAAAAATATAAACTCAACATTTGTCATTTGTAAAATATGTCAGAAAGTGTTGGCACATACTTTTCCTGTTTAAGATTTTGTTTTTCGTAAAAGTTAAACTCACAAAGAGGCACAGAGCCCAGATGATGGCTACTGCTGCACTCTTTCTCAACACTACTGCTGATATTAGTGTAATAGTATCCTGTGTCAGTTTTTGTGGATTGTTATTGCCTTTTGTAATCTAATCACACAGTGATTTTCCATCACATATAACGTTATGCCACCCACTCACGTTTCTGCCATGAAGCAGTTGCAGATTTCATTCCGTACAGCACCGCCACTGTTAAAGCAGGTACAGAGACTGACTTCAAAAGCTGCTGTCATGGAGGCACTTGCTACCGATTCCTTACTCCGGCTTTCCTCTGTGTAATTCAATGTAGTGCATCACAAACCAAGCTTGTCATGTTCAATGAAGGCACAGTGGAGGTCTGGCACGGGATGGCGAGCAGTCAGATGAGCTTGCGTTTCCAAAGACGATGCCACAGGCTCCCGCTCTGCCCATACCTACAACACCAATTATACCATGTTTGCTTACAAGAAAAGAGAGATTTTCATTCTTGAATTTTCCCAATTAAATTGCCTGCGCATTAAAAGACTCTGAAATCGCAGTCATTGCAGGATATAAGATCTATTGAAATGTAATTATATAAATTTGCATTCTGAGTTTTATGAGAGTCCACTGAGGACTTGTCGGGAAACTTAATATTACTGTATAATTGTTACTATTAGACAATGGTAAAACAATATTTTAAACGCCTAGGGGTCTCGCTAGAGTTGTAATATAAAACAGAATACAGAATATGTCCTAGTAAGTGGATTTCTTTGGAAAAGTTGAGAAATGTATATATATAAAACTGACAATGAAATACTGCTTTAGCCGCAGTTGTGGGAGCCTGATTTTGTGAAAGAGAGTATACAGTCAAACAACCACAACAGGGTCTGGGTAAGGGAACATTGTACACATTAAAGAGAGGGAGACCACTTAAGCTCTCTTACACTGTTGTAACAATTTCATATATATAAGGATTTATTTATTACTCGTGTTATTCATGTATGTGTTGTTTGCACATCTTCTGCACTCGTGCACTTTATGTAGTTGGGGTCTCTTTAGTTTTTAACTTTGGATATGTGTATATGGCTGAAATGACAATAAAACCACTTTGACTTTGATGTGCTCGCTTTGGATACAACATGGGCTGTTGGGAGCTGGTTTGAAGAACTTCATGAGAAAAGGTGTTCATTAAGCTGATTTAACCCTTGTGTAGCCTTAATATTTTTTATACTTCCCTTGTCCTAAGAGTCAAAAATAACCTGCCTTCAAGAGGTCATTTAGGAGGTTTTCTCTGCTGTTAAACATGGTGGCGGGTCATTTTTGACCCTTAAGATGAACCTACACACAGCTGTGGTTGCAGACAAACACACATTTTTTACATCAGACCCTTGGTAAGTAATGTTCCCACTGAAATGTTCCTGTCTCAATATTTGTGACTCTTGACAAAACATTCAACATCTGAAAAAATGTGAGGTCCTGTAGCAGACAAAACATCTGTCAGAACCATGAAGTGGCACGCTTCACTCTAATTGTCTATTCTCTCCTGTTTCACCAAGTTAGACCCGCAGTGAGTCTCCAGCCCCCTCAGTCTCACATCTCAGCCTTCAGGAAGAAACCACAGTATGTAACATAATTAAATGAAAAATAACAAATTAAAAAAATGTAATCACACAGCTTTATATGCGCATAATTTATCGAGTTTCCATGCATGTGATACAATGTGTAATTGATTGTAGAAGGACACTCATGAATGTATCAAAAGAAAACAAAGCCCATCAATAATTGTGCGACACAAGAAATTAACATGGAAAAATAAGCACTGCTAACTTTTTCTTTCTCCATTTCGGGTTTGGAACAACAGGCAAAACCTTCTCTTGAGAGTATCTGTTTTGAGACTTAGAAATATTATAGCATAGTTGCTATTTAAGAACAGGCAGAAAAAGACAGCAATGGTCCAAAATTTGAACCTGAATGTTTCTAGCACGAAAATATTTTCCAGTTTTGATTTGGTAGAGATTACCATATGGTGCAGGGACCTTAGAGTGAAGCTGGGAACATTTCATTTCTATCTTTGATGTGAAACACACCTTCTCAAAGCTGTATTTGAAGGCACTTCATACTGACATTTTGTAGCTGCAATTAACAACCCCTAACCCAGAGCAACACAGCTCTATATCAGACAAAAATCTGTAACCAATAGAAAGTTCCAACACTTTTTTTTTAAAGCAGATTAAATCGCAATGAAAAAAATGGCAGTTTTCATAAGGGGATGTCCCATAATTCCCTGATTTCATTCAGGAATTTTGTTCTCAGAAAAACCTGTGGACACATATGCACACGCAAAAAACACATGCAAGTACACAAGCAGCCCATAAAGGAAGAGTGTATTGGTCATACATGTGTGTCATGAGACAGCTTAAACCATGGGGAACATGCAAGTCATTTGAAACCTAATTAACATGCTAACATGCTACATCTATTTAGCAGTTTATTTTCTGTGCTGCACACTTTCAAGCTCAGATCAATCACATTACCACTATATCTTAGCTTATTAGAGTCGTCTACCCAAAAAAAGAGCCTGTGCGTGAATTAAATGGAACGACTAGACAGGTCGATGAAATAAATTTGACAGATGATAGATGAAAAATGGCCTCTAATGAAATACGTTTGACAAATGATGAAACGAGTGTGACATGACAAAAGAGAAACATAAGGTCATAAAATCATTATAACGCAGAAATGAAATGACAATGTCATATCCTGTTCTGAAAACGCAGGGTGATTAAGTGACTGTACAGTACACTGGAATGAGTAGATCATTTACCAAACCAAATATGCATCATTAAAGAATCAAGACGCCATTTTCAATGACAGAAATGATATATCGTCAAACTTCTGCTATCAAATCCAATCACAGTCGGACTTCATTTTCACACACTGTACACTATAGCTCCTTATGCAAGTGTTTTGGCGTAACACACACTTGGTTACTCTGCCAAATTTTTTAGTGCCTCCTGCATTGCACTGCAGAGCTTGTGGTCTTAGTGATGTTGGTGGCTCTTTAAGTCAGATACATGAATTATGAGATGAAGTGTTTTAAATATATGATTTCCCTGTGACCAAAAAAACAAGACTACATCCTCTTTGCTGATTCCCTAAGCAAATATTCAGCATGTTGAGTGTTCTAGCTTGTAAACAAGGATGTCTTTTAAATGTATTCTCTGTGCATGTGTGTGTCAGAGAATAAATATTTCTCATGGCTTTCCTGAAGACAAAAGCTGGTGAATAAAAAGCAAATAAGCTGTGAGCATAAAAAGAACAGTTCATAAGACTTCAGTTTAGCTGAAGTTTGACAAAACTAAACAAAACCTCGCTGGGCTTCTAAATGGATGACAAAGCTCTGTCCTTTACTTTTTGATGTAAATAGACCAAAGTGCACTTTATAAAATTGATTCTGAGATTCACTTAGGAAACATACAGCCACTGAAGAGGAGTTAAAGTGAAGCAAAACTAATGTGTAATTATACATGTGCTCATGGTGAACCTGGACTCACAGCAAACTGAAATTCAAGACAGATAAAGCCCACCTTGAATGTAGTGATGCCTCACTGGCTCATTTATGGACAGAAGTAATAGTTGGTGGACAGTCTTTGTCAAAGAAGCTCTATGGGAGGGTTTGTGGGGACCAATTTTCCATTTATCACTCAATGTAAAGTAATGTTAAGTACTGTACTCTTTTATCAAGGACTGTTAATGACTTCCCTGAGGAAGACGTAGGTGTTTGGATGCCCCCCCTTTTTTCTCTTTTCCATCCATACCTGTTTGGTCTCTGCTGGGTGCAGGCAACAGGGTTCAGTGTTACAGTTTAGAATTAACATCTAATATAAACTCTGCAAACATCTCTGCCATCAATCACATTTTTAAATGACATCCGTTTGTTCACTTCCCAGCAGGCCTTGCAGCCAGCTCAGACACCATTTTCATCTGCCTAGAGTACTTGAATCCAAAATAAAAAATATAAATTATGTTAAAGTCTGAGATGTTTGACAAAAGAACAGACTGAAATGACAGTGGGCTTTTAATGCTTTTTCACTGGAGTTCAGACTGACTTACAAAAGAGAGTCCATAGCAGAGAAATGATTCCACTGTTGTAAAAAGTGTCAAATTAGCTGACATTTCCTCAGTATCCACATACAGAGCTAAGAAGTACAAATGGCAGCATTTTGCTTGTAGGTGGGAAAACAGACTCACAATGTTAGGTGTGCCCTGCAGAATACATTTCCTAAGCAGAAGTGCTGATGCCATTTGTGCTACAGCTGTCCCTAGATGCTCCTGCTCACTCCACAGGCGGGGTCAAAGGTCAGCGTTGACAGGACAGGAAATTTATTCCATCAGGGGCTTGTATAATACAGACATAGATGCCCATCCATCAAGCCCTGCCAAACTGTCAGAATGGCTTCTTGATCAATCACTTCAGAAAAGGGGACTTGACCTCACACCAGTCCTGTAGGATGACCTGTTGGATCACTGTCAGATCTCACATTGTTTTTCCCCCTTTTTTATTCACCCTCAGCAAAAAAATTGTAATTGAATTGCATTTTTGCATTCTCTTTGAACCAAAGCAAATACATGGAAGACATTGACTTTAAGGAGAGATTTTTTCCAAGACTGACAATTTCTCACAAAAGCTAATAAGCTAAATGCTTCATTAACCACATGATTTGGTAATATTTAAAGGTTAAACAAGTCACTAGTACAGAGGGAGATGAGCTAAGTAGGCTTTGAACATATTGTGAGATATTAAACACGGCGCTTTTTCAAATTCTCTTTTCGCTCTATGGCAGTTCTTATATGTAGATAACCTACCCTGCACATCCTCTATATGTAAATTCTCAGTAAAACCATAACTAGGGTGAATATGGTGTGGCTTGTTTGTAAACACTGATTAGTCTTATTGTTCAGCTGCTATACAAGCATTCATGGCAGGGTTACTTTATCCCTGAAGGACTTATCTTTTAATAAATATTCATTGCTTCTAAATTGTTGCTTCTATTTAAAATTTGATGCACAGTTATCTTGCCTTAGACTCCACGTTTGCTGTTCACTTTGCCAATGTAAGCAAGCTTGCTTTTACAGCATTGACTTCTGGCCTTTAACACATGACATATATGGATATATGCCAAAGCACTGGAATATAAGCCTCCTACTCCTATGTGTTGATATTTGTCACAATGAACAGCTACAACTCTGCCATTAACAGTTCACATATTTTGCTGTATAGGTCTTATTGGATCTAATGGTGGCTAGCATGGGTGGGAGAGATAAAAATTTGAAGGCTAGCCACTCTTGTTACCATTAATTGCGCTTTTAAACCCCCCTCCCCCACTTGGGACAGTCTGATCACCTTTCCTTGTTTCTCACCCCCAAGTACTCACCGCTCATCAATC
>JABJVR010013019.1:0-43453 GCA_025773905.1 Chitala chitala | reverse complement strand
CTGGAGCTAAGGTTAGGGTTTGGGCTAGTAGAGGAGCTGGAGCTAGACAATGGTGGACTGGTTGAACTGGTTGAACTGGTTGAACTAAGAAAATTAAAGGGCATACCCCCCCACCCAGAGAATAGCACATTATGTATGGTGAAGTAGTTTTCATCTCCGATTAAGATTTCCAGCAGAAAGGCTCCCATAGGGCACCTCAACATTATCCAAATGTAAGGGCATCTTATACGGTACTCCATCAACTGGATGGGCATCCATTACGACAATTCCCCACATTCTCACATGGCCAGACACCATATACTGCACTGTATCATATTTTAGCCACTAGAGTGGCATTTGTTTGGGTACTTCATTATGCTGTCTCTGTCTCTAAAGGAAAGTGCATGCTTTGGGACAGCATAATCATGTAGGAATGGCATGGACGGCACTTCATAACAGCAGCTTTTCCTATTAGAAGGATATCCATAGGGTCTGTTTAGACCATAGTAAGGATGCATCACACTGCATCGCATTTCCTCCACTGGATGACCAATCATTATGACACTTCATCACATTTTCTTACTCTGTAGGGCAAATCACACTGTGCCATATGAAGGGGGCACCCAAAACTCAAGGGGGGTGGGGATGGTTTCCCTTCGCAGCCTCCTTAGTCCACCAGTGATCTATAGTACAGTAAAATTGATTACTCCTAATCAATTGGAAAAAAAAGTTTTATCTTTATTAAACTTTGTTTTGAACATTTTGGAAATTCTGTTTCAAGTAATATGACATCGTTTTTATTAAAGAAAAAAAAAAATAATTTATACACCTTATTCTTATGTACAAAGCTTTCCCAAACAGTTTGCAGGCTACTTTGTGTCAGTGCATAGTCTGCCACCAGTCTAGGGACAACAGTTTGGAAAATGTGATTTAATTTATGGTAGTGAACAAACCGTGTCCTATGATGCCTAGAACGCTTGTTTATTGCTGTAGTCTTGGCAACAAACCCAGGGAGATAAATAGAGATTTTGTGGTTGCAACAAGATAATCCACTTCAGCCTCTAACCTGTTTTTTGTACAATCTAGATCCACCTAGGCTTCATCCCAATGACCTAAGTAAGTTCTCAGAGCCCTTAATAGTGAGAACTGGTGAAAATGCAACGTTCAATGTGCCTTTTCTGGGCCGGGAGCCTATGGCTGTGCAGTGGTACAGAGATGGCAAGGAGTTACTGGAGGACGTGAATGTCAGGCTGGAAAAGGCTGGCACTCACAGTCAACTGCTAATGACAAAATGCCATCGGAAAGACTCTGGAGAAATCAAAATCAAGATCAAGAACGAGTTTGGCACCGTGGAGGCTTCGTCAAGACTCGTCGTTTTGGGTATGTATTTATAGGGGCACTTTGACATTTTGGAATCCATGTTCACAAAGCGGAAGTACAAAATGCATTCCTGTCACGTCAGACAAGCCCAGTCCTCCTCAAAGCCCAGTGGAGGTCACTGAAAGTTCATCAAATTGCATTGCCTTCAAGTGGAGGGCCCCAAAGGATGATGGCGGCTCTCCAGTCACCAATTATATCCTGGAGCGTCAGCAAGTAGGACGGAACACCTGGAAAAAGATTGGGGAGATCCCTGGACAACCCAGCTACAGAGACACTGATGTTGTGCATGGTAGAAGATACAGATACCGCCTCCAGGCCAAGTCAGTAGAAGGTGTTAGTGGGATCACAGAAACTGATGACATAATGGCTGGTACCAAAGGTGAGTTCATCTGTTTTATTCACACGAACACTTCTTCTGCCTCCAATTTTTTTATAGAAAGGGTTGCACAAGCTATGTTGTTCTTAAATGTTTTTGCGACAGTGCAGATTCAGAAAATTGGTTGGAGTAGTGAAAATATTCTTAAAATAACTACATTCTTAGTGGGTCACTAGACACAGTTAAATAAACCAGAAAAAATAAAATGTAGTTTGTTTTATCAACTTCTGTAATATCTGTAAATATTAATACTTTAGCTCAAGATCAGAAATTTTACTGTTAAGAGTGTAGACCCATCATTGTTTTCCATACTCGTCATCACTGTGTGAAGCTTTGTCAAATTAAACTGCCCATTGCATGATTTTATTCCCCAGTATTTCCAAATGCTCCTGGTGCTCCAAAGGCTGTCAGAGTTTTCAAAGATTGCATCAATCTGTTATGGCCAGCTCCTACCAACACAGGAGGGGCCAACATCTTAGGCTACCACCTAGAAACACGCAAAAAGGGGAGCAGATTGTGGACACCTGTAAATCCACCAGATAAGCCTATTCAAGGTCTGAGCTCTTCAAACAACATACTGATAAAGTAACCATTTTCCTTTTAAATAATTCAGGAACAGTTGTACAAAAACAGCTGAAAATCTTTAATTTGTTTTTAAGTGGCTGAACAGAAGTACAGTTCATTTGCTTGAATTCAGTAACAGTCACTGTCATAATGAGCCCATCACCTTTATCACACTTTAGAGAAAACATATGCGGTGAGAGAACTTGTGGAAGGAGCAGAGTATGAATTCCGTGTCACAGCACTGAACCATTCAGGAGCTGGTGAGCCAAGCGTACCATCAGATTTTGTGATGGCAAGAGACCCTAAGAGTAAGTCACTTTATTTTTATACAGTGCCTTTCTTAAGAAACAATAACCAGCAAAAGGCTAACTGGCTGCACTATCAAAGTCCTGTACAAAACAGTTAAATGTTCATTCATTTTTAGGTGATGGGATTCAACAATACAGGCTTTGCAGTTTACATTCAGTTCATGTTTTCTGCTGAATATGGTGGGGTCTGTATGCTGAAATATTAAATAAAAAAGGCACTCCTTTTACAAAAAGAAGAAGCTCTATATCTGAAACCTTTACCAGTAGTAGTTCCTTCTATTACTGAAGCAGTTACAAAATATTGAAAATATAACTGGATTGTTAACATCAATAAACTATGTTATATGACAAATATTTACCGTTCAGGTGATAAACATTGTAAATGTTACACATCATATGGCAAATTTAAGGAACTTAAATACACTGTAGTATAAAATCTAATGTGAACGGTGTCACTGATCCCTGCTGTGTAATTTTAGAGCCCCCTGGCAAAGTAATGGGCCTAAAGGTGACAGATTCCACTTCCACCAGTTTTTCCCTGTCATGGAACAAACCACAAGATAAGGGGGTGCAAGATGAGGCCAAAGGGTATTTTGTGGAGATTAGGCCAAAAGAGAGTACAGAGTGGATGCGCTGTAACTCCAGCCCCATCTCTACCACATACTTTACTGTGACTGGCCTGAAGTACTTGGCTTTGTATTGGCTGAGGGTGATTGCCGTCAATGAGGGAGGAGAGGGGAAGGCCCAAGAACTGGACACCTACATCCTGGCTATGCCTCCCCCTGGTGAGTGCAAAAAGTACCAGGTAGTAATTTTTTTTTTTTACTTTTTTTAATCTTCCTTAGGCACAAGTATTTTTTTCTACTGTGCTTTTTGTCATATTTGTATTATTGTCATTTCATGAAAAATACATTTAAATAAATCCAATGCACGAGACTGATGCTAGTGCATACTCTTGACAGTGAAGCCAGCTTTTAAGTACACCAGTGGTAACAACTTGAAAGTGGTCCGAGCAGGCTATTCTCTTCAATTCAACATCAAATTTGACGTAAGTGCAGATGAGATACACAGAGCAAATACATATTGCTATTTTGTAAAAATTCAAAGTGAAACATGCTTTAATTTTTGGACATTTCCTCTTTTCATTTTTCATTGTAAAATTGAACTGAAAAATGCATTTCAGTTTTGTTTTAATATTGTTGTTTTTCCATTCGAATTTTGTTTGCCCAACTCTGCAGGCCTCCCCTTTGCCAGATGTAATCTGGCTGAAAGATGGCATGCCTGTGTCTAAAAGGGTGACAGTGAGTAACACTGAGCGGAGATCCCAGCTCCTGATTCCCTGTACAGATTGCTCTGACTCTGGTGTGTACACCATCATCATAGAAAACCTAATGGGCAAGGAAACACTCAGCACAGAGGTCAGGGTCACAGGTAAACATAAAACTGTCGTATATATGAAAAAAAACATATAAAGAGTAATATAATAGAACATAACAATTAGGCACACTTTCCACTGCTTGTGATGTATTAACAAAGTGAGTTTCTGCTTTCTGTTATAATTTGTATTTTATGTACTCTACATCCCAACTTTTCCTGAGTTGGGGTTTGTATAAAATGTGCATGTTCATTTATTCATTAATTTTTTTATTTAATAAAGTCTTTCAATATCTTCAGATGATCCTAAACCTCCTGGACCAGTGCATCTGGAACAGAATGTTCCAGGCACAGTGACCTTGTGCTGGGCTTCTTCTCCAGATGAGACCCACGATGACAGACTGCACTACATGGTATCCAAACACGATGCCACTAAGCAGTCCTGGCACACTGTGGGTGATCGCATCTACAACAATAAGTTCACCATAATCAATATAATTCCTGGACGCGAGTATCGCTTCCGCGTGTATGCTAAGAATGACACTGGGCAGTCTGAACCTTCTGAATCGACCACCTGGGAAACAAAAAAGAAGAAAGGTTTGTTGGACTGAAACCATACACAAGAACAGTCAACTAAAAGAGTTAAAATTGTTGGTAGATTTATATTGTTTGAATCGGTTTGCTGCAGACTTTGCTTGGTGTTGTCATTTGTCTTCCTGTGACCTTCAGGAGTAGTGTGAGGGAGGTGGGAGCTACTGCCTCTGGCAGGGGTGTGTGTGTGTGTATCAGGGTTTTGTTCACCAATGATAATAGAGGGAAACCTGAGATTGACACAAGGACTGGAGCAGCATCAGATGTTTTGCAGGCACTGTTTCAGTCTGTGGTGGACAAGTAGGACCTGCATTTAAAAACAAAACCATCAGTTGGTCAATCAGGACCGACCGATAATACAGGATGCAGAAATGGTTTCTCCATAAGTCTGCTGTACTGAATATCCATGAAATGGTGTGGAGCACCCAGGGTTAGGATACACTGAAATGATTATATTTCTTTTCCTGGGAATGCTCTTCCGTCCTTCAGGAGAAAATGGATTGTGTGGCTGGGGACATGGAAGTCTCACCTGATGTATTTGGTCTACTCTACTCTAACCTCAGCAGAAAAAGCGGACATGAATCAGTCATCATACTCTACAACAAATAAACACTCATCTAGTCATTTATCTCATATTTATTTCATTTCACTGCACAAACCCCTCTGAAGTAAATCCTGGCAAAAACAAAAGGTTATTGTTATTATTATTGTTGTTGTTGTTGTTATTGTTGTTGTTTCTTTTTTATAATGGGTTGTAGTGAACTGAGGCTCCAGTGTGAAATCTCTTTTTCTTTTTCACACTTCCTGTGGAGATAAAGAACTGTCAAAATGATTGGTCAAAAAGTAAATGAGTTTTGAGTGGCCAATGTCTGTCTTGTATGGGATTAACATTTGTACACTGTTTGTTTCAACATTTGAACAAAAATGTTACAGAAAAGTTGAATAATTGAGATATGACAGGTAATAACTGCCAATACGTGTATTGTTTATTTCCAGATAAGTTTGTACTGAACATCCCTGAACCTGAAGCTTGCAGCTTCCAAGAACCCCCATCATTCACTGTCCCACTGAAGATATGCGCAGCCCGTCATGGCTATGAGTGCTACATGAGCTGTGCAGTGAGGGGTGACCCAGCACCCCGAGTCACCTGGTACCATGACAACATCAATATTAATGCCGATGCCAACTACTACATCACCAACACCTGTGGCGTGTGCTCCTTGATGATCATTAGAGTAGGTGTGAAGGACGTGGGCGAGTACAAGGTCATCGCAGAGAATGCTCTGGGTAGGGCTGAAAGCACCACAACACTTACTGTGAGAGGTATACCTTACTAAACTGCAGTATTATATATATATATATATATATTGTGTGTGTGTGTGTGTGTGTGTGTGTTTGGGGTGTCATTTTTGTGAGGTCCAACTGTTGATGTTTAACCTTCTGTGGGATGTGAGGTCCAAATTCCTGGACCTCACAAGTTTTCGTTTGTGTCTGCTCTCAAAAACTACAAACTTTTAAAAAATGTTAAGAATTTAATTGCTATCAATACGATTGTAATGTACACATAACACATACAAGAAAAATGTGATCTGTTCTTATGTGGCAAGGAGAGAAAGAATTATTTGAATTAACTAATGTCGGTGTATTTTATAGAACACTAGCTCTGGTATATTTCTGACAGCCTCATGTATGATGTTAATTCTTTATTATTTAGGAAATAAGTAGACAAAATAGAGACTAACGCTCTCTTCTTTTCAGATCCTCACATTTTTGTTGTCTGGATTAACAAAAAACATTTTTGGCTCTACATCATTATAGGATCATTATGTGATCAATTCTGTGTGTTTTCTGATTTTGTAACCTACACACACACACACACACACACACACAGATACATACATACATACGTACATATATACATAGATAAAAGTGAGGCAGAACAAAAAAAATTACTTAGAAGCTAGATGCGACAGTGTTGCATACGTATAACCATGACTAAATCAAAAACAATGCAGGCAAACTAGTGCTGAACAGTTGGAAAGTGAGTAAAAGTCAAAACTAAGGTAACCCTTTGAGTTGAAATATGCAGTGAATGATTAATGAATGAGTCATGGGCAGAATATTCCCCAGGTGCACGTGGAGGGCTGCGTACGTGCATATAGGTGTTTGTGAAGTTGGTGTCTGTCAGTATGGACTGGGCTGAAGTTGGAAGTTGCTGCCCTGGTTATTCACTCCGGCTGTTAATTAAGTGGTGTGTCTGTGTGTGTGCCCTTCAGCAGGGAGTGTACATCTTTCCAAGCACTGCCAAGCTTAGTTTAACATAGTAAAAATAGATTCTGCAGTTCTGTGCCAGATGGCTACCTGTTTTGTATCAAAAATTCTTCATATGTGTTGTGTTTGTTGGCAACTTCTGATGATCTGCTCTGACATGAAGATGTCACCACATTCTGTTGAAGAAGAAGTGAATCACCAAGAAGATCACAGTGTTGTCATTACAATCTGAATAACCTGTTGCATCAACAAATATTGAATTTTGTTTATTCAACAGTAATTCATCAAATCCAAATGCATAAATTGAATTTGCTAATTGATCTATGTAAAAGTGAAATTCATGCATTTCTATTCAAATTTTATAATGTGAAAATTTGAACAATTGCACTAAATGTATGGTTGGAAATCCAACAACTGTAAAACCTTGTGTGGCTGTTTTTCTTTAGTTTGGGAACAATGGGACACTATTTCCTATGTGAACATTTAATTACCCCCATTTTTCACATCAAGTTATTTCTTAATGTTTTATAAAACACACTGGAAAGCAACAAATTCATTTAGTTTTATTTAACTGACGTGTGAATGAGCAGTATGTTAATACACTCTTAACAGTATGCTATGATGTATATGAATTTAGTAAGTGATGTTTAGGATACATTTTATATTATAAAAAAACATGTGTGCAGCCACAATTTGTTTCAAATCTAGCATATGGATCCATGTTCTTCAGTTTTCTCCCCTACCTCATTATAACATAGATGTAGCTTGATATCTGATTCTGCATTATAAAAAGGTCACAGCAAGCAAATTCAGACCGTAGATAGTCAATATCTGCTGACACGCTATATACATAGTAAGAAGATGTGAGTGAGTTTGAACTTAGCAAGGATAGACAGCTAACTGCAGTGTCTGTATAACCAATTACAATACTCAGTTTTGCCACCAGATGGCAACAACATTATTTTGACATGTTTTTTGTGCCACTTTTATTGTGCCACTTTGTGGTACCACTCAGCATGTTTTCAGTCAGTATGTCTTTGAAGTATGGTTCCTTTTCACAGTGTAAAACATCAGTGCATCAGTAAAGAGGAGGTTAGTGTGATGAAAAGGTCATTCATCAGTGAACACTGTCAGCAGCGAGAGGCCTAGTACATAATACTTCTATTATGGCTTTTCATGAGTGTTGACACTTTATTATCAAGAGGACTAGGGTTATATTGGAAAAAAAAAACATCTTAACTTCATCATTATCCAGAACATAAATGCTTACCCATGCAAGAAGAACATGCAAACTCCACATGCATTAGTAGAACAGCAGTAGTGCAGCACAAGATGTGTGAAGCCTCAATGTTACAAGAAAAACCCAAGAAGGCAAAAACGTACGCAACACTTAAATGTAGCAAAGACACAAACATTTTCAGAAAGCTAAACTTTTAGAAAACGTTTATACTAGTTTGAACCAATGTACATATTTTTAAATGTTAATCCAAGATTTTTTTTCTCAGTGTGTGCAATATGAACATGTTTTCTTCTTTTGAAATGCTGGCTCAGACATGCGGTTCTAGTGCAAAAGGTTTGGTTTGTTTGTCTTCACTTTCTGAATACAAATCTTCACATTCAGCTACAACATCACCTAAACTGATGTTGAAGCCACTAATTTCTCTTTCTCCTCCTCAACAAAATACTTTCTTGTTGCTGTCGTTCACTTAAAAGCCTGATTTTTTCCTTTACAAAAAAATTGTCAGACCCAGTTTAGTGTTATATAATTAATAAATAAATGTAATTTCAATATGAAATTCAAGAAATTGATTGATTTTTCTCATTTTAAATGATTAATATGTAGCAGTCATCAAAAATAGTTGGGGTTAGTAGTGACTGAGGAGTTTTACTTTGAGCACCAAACCCCTGTCTTCTGTTGCCCGGCAACAGAAGAGGTCTACAACAGCTCTTTTACTTGTCGATTTTAAGAATTCAGTATAGACAGTGTTTGGTTGCCCAGTTAAAATTGGTCTTAAAATTTTTACTTTAGAGATCTTTCAGTACTATGTTATTAGCAAAATTTCAGTGGAGTGTACACACTTTTGTAGAATTTGAAAAATTACAAAGTAAACGTCAGAGAGTAGCAGAACTTGCTTATTAACCTGCAGAACATAATTAATGTGCTGGAGGATTTCACTGAAAATCACAAATGCTTCCCAAGTGTTCAGTTCATGTTCCCAAAGGGCATGCTTTCTCAGCTGGAAAAAACATCTTCAGTAAACAGGAAAGTTTGTGGGGCTTCTGAATATTGTGCATTCTATAGTACTTCCTATACTGTATCTGTTCATAAGTTCAGTGGGTGCTGTGTTATTCTTCTTCAGGCTCTCTGGGTAGACAGGACACAGTCTGGCCTGTGGCTTAGCTATCTGACTCCTAAGTAGCATTTCTGGTATTGCTATACTCATGTTCAGTTTTCTACAGTGTTTCTGCCTAAGCACATGAACGGCCTGAGAGGTAGAGAGAGAGAGAGAGAGAGAGAGAGAGAGAGAGAGAGAGAGAGAGAATGTGAGAGACAGACAGACTTGTAGGAGGTGCTTGCTTGCCTCGCCTCTGTGTGCCTATGAGTGTGCACATAAAAAGACAGGCACAAGACAGCAGCTCTGATTTTTTAATCTGCTCTCATGAACACAGTAGCACCAGTATTTTGATGACAGAGATTGAGGTGGATCATTTAATTCCGATCTCCTGTGTCTCTTTCAGCTTCATCCTCCTTTTATTTCTTATTGCCCAAGAAGTGCTGTAGATTCTTTTTTCACCTGTTGCTTCATCCTGAAACTGTTTCAGGCTTGACACAGTGGTCATGGCTTTCCCATAGCATTGCTTGGACCCCTGCAGATGTGGACTACTGCCTGACACAACACCCTGAATGATGTCGTCATCATACTCCCGCAACAAGGACCGGTTCCTCACCAGGAAGTCACTGACGGACTCACAGCTGTCCCCACAGTCATCTCTGCACTTCCTGAGCACCAGGAGCTTTAGAGTAAGACACAGAATCCTCCTCCATGCGCTAGTACAAAGGTAGTCAGACAGATGACCAGTTTTTGTTCAATATAGGGATGATGTTGTCATGTGTTGACACAGTATTCAACATTCAAGTGACTAAAACAATGACAGTAGTTGTATTCAATACAATTTCAGCTGAGAAGTGCTTATCTAGTTTTATAAAACACTTTTCCAATAAATTTCTCATGAAGTCCTGGTGATGCATTCTAATTCCTGATTTCCTGTTGTTTATCAACAAAGTAGCTTGCAATTATCTAATTAAATTGTATTTATTTGATTATTTTTAACATTATTTAAATTCCCGTATTTCTAATTGTTTTCTAATTGTTTTGTTTTGCAATAAACCAGACATTGGTGCAGTAAATGTTATATTGTGGAAATGTTTTCCTTTTACCTTCAAAACCCAACACAGTAGAGCAGGTATTGCCACAATAACGGTGGACAAAGTTAAGGCAGTGTGGAGTATATGGAATCTCTGAAGTCAATATGGTACAGTGTAGCACAGGGTTTGACATTTGAAAAACCGTGCTTCCTCAATGCCTTTGTTAGTCAGTGTTTGAGCAAGTGCCTTTTCCATTTATGTCCTATAGCGCATGTTCTTGACTGTTTTTTTAGAACCAAAATAAATGCAGCACCTTGACAACCATCATTGTCATGTTTGCCTTTCAGCACCCAAGTTCACCTGGCAACAGCACAGTAATATGTTTACCTGACACCTTATCTTTGATCGATTGCTTATTTAATCCTCTGAGGCAAGACCTCACCTTAGGCCTATCTCTTGAAGGCAGGCCTGAGAGTCATTGCTGAGTAACTTGGTGGCCAACAAGAGCACAGGTGCCACTGCCATAGGGATGTTCATTTGGAATGTGTCAGTCGGTGCCTCTCTCTGACACTCACACCTGTCTGTAGACTGTCAGATGTTTTTCACCAAATGTCACAGCCCCCCAAACACACACACACACACACACACACACACACACACACACACACACACACACACACACACACACACACACACAAACAAAAATGCGCACTCATGCATGTGCTTGTGAGCACACACACGCACACACACACACACACACACACCCACACAGACACACACACACGCACACATATTTTCATGGCAGGGCAAGTTTATCTTGGTGCACTGCAAGGCATTACATGGCAGCCCGTATAATAGATTCAAAAGAATTCTACTTGTTTGGGAACATTTTTGCGATTGGATTTCACTTGACTCTTTCTTTATACACAATTGTGCATTGACACTTCTGCAAATGACCTTCTCTCTGGATGCTTCCCTCATAACATCGCACTGAATGTTAGTGTAGATAAAGCACACAGTTCTCACCGGGGTTGTTCGCTTGTGTATTCCAGGAATGTTTAATAACGTGTTAAACAAATAACCTCTAAATGAAAGTAATTCATTTTTTTCTTAACTACTAGAACAGATTATGTGTACCAGTATAGATTTATTGTTCTATTTAATTGTATTACACATTTACCATCTTTAAGTTTTTTTTTTCTTTGATAATATTGTGTTCAGAATTGAGATTTACTTTCCACTTGCATTCTTAATAATGAAATATTTCAGTTTAAAGTTTTAAGAGGTGAGAACAGTCCTATCCCAATATATATTTTGCCATTAATCTTCCAGACAGTTTTTGTAAATAAATAATGATATGATTGATTGAAACAGAATGACATGATATGATTGAAAAAAAATTACAAGAATATAAAATTAAGATGATGTCCTTTATCACTGATGACTATTTTTCAGCAGACCAAGCATTTCCGATCAGATTGTGTTTATTTCTAACACATATTAGTAATAGTTTTTTAACATATAATCCACTAAACTTCACGGGATCACTTTTGTAAAGTTGAATGTATGGATTTGTGTATGAAGTATGATACTCAGAAAAGTATTCTTTATCTTTGATTCTTTATCTTTGATTCTTTAAACCCAAATTAAAATCTCAGTTGTAAATTAATTAAATTTACATTTTGTTATGCTTGGAGCAGTGCTACTTATTTATAAATTGTTAACAAAGCAGTGTCATTACAAAATTTTTATAAGCGTTAGTGTCAGTGTCAGACTTTAATATTTCATATATATTTTCATTAAACATTCACTTAGCACAGCTTGCAAAGCAAAAGTTGTATGCAAATTTAATTAGTTGTATGCTAATTTGATCTGTGGATAGTTAAAATGGCCCTTAATTGCGTAAAGAAATTCATTTAGATCACAGGTCTCCAAGGTAATATTCACATTTTTGTATATAAATGTTTTGCTGCTGTGATTTATTTGCTTCATTTGTTTTTGTGAAAGAAGGTATGTAAGAAATACGTTGTCAGTATCTCCATACAATTTGAGAGGTCAGGAAAAACAACAGAATTTATAAAGCTGAACTGAAATTATTATTATTATTTTTTTTACTTTCCAAATCAACAGTATTGCAACTTGAATGTTTTTGCTTGTAAAAGTAATTGGACAGTAAAATAATTCTAAACCTAGTGATGTTTAAGTAAATGAAATAAATAGTGTAGTCAATGCACTGTTTTAGGAAGAACTGTTTAAGAATCTAAATTTGTGCAGAACTAAGACAATGATATATGATATATTTTGTGTGTAATACATCCATATGATTTTTCTATGATGTCATAGAAATTTCCATGATTTAGTTAAACTATTTCTTTGTACATTACCACTCAAAGGGATTATATGCATTTTCCATTATTCTAGATCACGTCTTAGAAAGGAGAAAAAGAAACCCACACTGGTCCCGCAGAAAACAACAGCAAGCGTGTTTACATGGCGGACACTGTAAACAGCCCTTCTGTCTGCTATGTTTTGTCTGGGCTTGGGAACACTGGATTACTTTCTCAGGGGGCTAAGGAGTGATAAAGTTAGACTGTTTACTCAATAAGCAACACCGGAACATCCGTTTGTTACACAAACCCTAGAGGGAAGACTCATCTGAGATCTTAGGGTACGTGGGGAATTTTTGGCTTCCAAATAGACACTGGCATTTTGACACTTCTGTGTGTGTGTGTGTGTGTGTGTGTGTGTGTGTGTGTGTGTGAGTGTGTGTGTGTGTGTTTGTACTTCAGAAGAGGATTGTTATACAGCCCTGTTGGAAAACTAACAGAGTATGGTCTGTCTGTGCCGTGCTTGGGAATGCTGAGGCTTGAGGCATGTGACAGATGTCATCAGTGAGAGTTCGCCGAAACTCACACAATCACGAGAAACATTTAAAACAGCCTGTGAGTCACAGCTGTTGACTTTGTGCAGGCTCTGATGGTGACTGTGCATCCTTTAGCCTTGTGCAGTCAGGTGACTCCTTGATTAGAGTACAGAAGAGGATAGAACTGCAGGCATATTCATTTCTGGATGGTGTTGTGAGAAATGTTAGGTATGCTAAGTTCTTCATTCTTGGACATTTTTACAGATGTAGTAAATTACTCAAGTGTACCACGTTATGACCATCCTGACCTTCTGCACAACATTTCTGAAAAGTCTACAGATCATCCTGTACTGCCATTCACTGGTTATGGATGTTACTCATACCCAGTCTGGGGCCAGGAACATAGTCATACAGGAGACTGGAGGCATTTTGGTTGTGAGTTATGTTGTATGTATGGGATTCTGGTAAAGCAGGTTCTTTCCACTCAGATATTGGCCTACATTCAAAAATGTCACTTTGTAAATTTGAAAAAATGGGTATAGCTGGAGCATAAGCACAGGTATTGCTAATCTCCAGTTTCAGGTGTTTCCCTACAGTATGCAGCTGGGCGGTGTCACGTCCTGCACCTGCGGTGACCTCTTCAGACCACTAGGCGCTGATGTTCTCTCTTTGTTTCTCACATTTCTTTACACTTCAGGTTTTCCGGCTAATTCAATCATTAAGTTCACCTGGGTCTTATTTCATCTGTGTTCTATATATACTCTCCTTTATCCCTAGTCCCTTTGCCAGTTGTTAAATGTAGATGTATCGCTATATGTGCATGGCTGTTAGGTTTGCAAAGTGTAGAACCCTTAGTTATTGTTTCTGTTGTTTGGACCTATTTCTACTCCGTTTTCATCCTGCTTTCCAATAAAAGCTCCCTCTTTGCATTTGAGCCTCGCCTCTGCTTCTCAGTCGTTACAGTCGGCACTGAAATAAACTGGTAGTTATATAACCGTGGTTTTTTTAGAAGCCCAAACACAGATCTATGGTTAGTATGCTGTCACAGATGGGCTACACTTTTTTTGCAGCATCCTTAATTTATGAGCAAACATGTCAAGCAGTCACATTGTATTGGAGGGCAGAAATTCAGAAAGAAAAGGAATGATCACAAAAAAAAAAAAAATTATATATATATATATATATATATATATCCACTCCTGGTTGAACTGAATTCAATAAACTTCTTATGCCCGAAAGTAGAGTTTTCTGCTGCTATTTCTTAAGACTGGCCTACATTACTCTAGGTAATTGCTGCAACAATGCTGCATTGGCCATCAGTCATGTAGCACGCACACTTCTATGACGTTAGCACCCACTGTGGGCTGACACATATTTAGATAAGAATCGAAAGTCTTTGTGAGTCGCGTACTGTGAGCTGGGATAACATAGCTGCTACTCTTCCTTGGATCCATACAAAGTAAACATTATATCATAATAACAGATATACAACAATGTACAACAATTACAAGAAAGAAAAAAACAACAACATCAAAAAAAATGAACGTCATTATAGCTCAATATATAGTGTGACAAAAAAAAAAAAAAAAACTATTGCCTCCAACCTTGTGTCTTGCCACCCTGAATGGTGAATTTTAGCCACCTGTTTGGACCCTGCCCTCAACCAAATTAACAAAGTTCAACCAAATTAAACTTTAACCCTTCTGACACTGACTTCTCTGACAAGCAACCGATGACAGAATAGCTGTATCTGGTGTGGGAAGATGTTATAGTTCAAACTGGAAGAGATGCTCATAATCTATTTGAAAAGTTTTACAACATAAAATTAAACACCTACCATAATTTTGTACAAAACAGTGATTGTTTGGCAAAAGATCAGCAAACAGCATTACTACTGTCAATGTACTGACTAATTGTTTCAGCCTTATTTTCAAGTACGTCCGTGTCTTTGGCCTCTCCACAATCAACATATTTCACTTGTTGCTAAACATGACTGCACTTGCCAGTAAATGAAAGAGATTTTTCCATTTGCTCTGTACAGATAGCAATTTAGGTGAGAAGGAAACGATACTGGAGAAATTTTAGGAATGTTAGCTGTTTTTGTCATCCATGTCTTTACATTGGTAAAATGTATTTTTGGCGAAAATGCCTTTTGAAAATGAACTATTCCGCTACTTAATAACTGACCAAGCATATTAGGTAAATAACAGAACTTGGGATACAATAAAACTACATTTAAATTACACTTTATATACATTCCTTAATTCCCAAGTGGACTGCACATTTTTCATAGAACTTTGTCAAGTAACTACAGGGTAGAACTGATAATGTGATAGTATGGAACTAATTCATCCAGGTTGACACTGTATTTATTCATTTTTCCATTTGGTGAACCCTTTTGCATGAGCTGAGTGAGCTTTCATTTCAGAACAAATTCCCCACCCTTCATGCTTCCTTGAGGCAAGAGTAATTTCTCTCCCCAGAGTCCCAAAAGCCTTATGGCTACCTTCCATGCAGAGTTAGGGATCAGATGGTAATCTGCTGGAATGCAAAAAACACTGGGTGAAAGATAAAAAGACAGTGATAACAGCTCTCTGGACGAGGGAAATGGTGAGCTGGTCCCTTCTGTCTGAGCCTTTGCACGGAGCAGTTAGTTCTGCTTTGACCCCTTTATGGACCTGGTGACATGGTGTAATCTCACAGATGAAATATCAGGAGAGCCTTCAGACTGTTTTTTCACAGCTGAAAAACCTTTAATTGTCTCTAATCTAAACAAGGTCTTTGCTGCTATAGATTAAAAAGAATGGTGCAACATATTGATTACTTGAGATGTTGACTGGTTGGGTGCCTTCAGATTTATGCCTTTACTTAAAGGCAGCTTAAAAAGGTCCAGTCAAAACTGGCCTGAGTAGAAACTTCTCTGTAAAAGTATCGGTCTGCTCACCTACTATGAGCTTTCCAACATCAGTCTGTCAGAATGGAAATTTCTTGCAAAAACACATTCGGTGACATGCTGTTGATGGAAACCTGCCTTTAAGTGTTAAACACAAGTTAAACAGTCTTACTGAAAAACCTTGGATGCCATCAACTATGTCAGTTAACAGGGACAAAACCTTTGTCAGAATTAATAAGGGACATTATCCCCTTGGCTAGAACATCAGACATCTGGGCTGGAGTCTGCCTGGCATATAAAAAAAATTATAATTTTGACCAAAATTCCTGAAAACACATTTTATAACTGATTAAAGTCATCAGTTAATGTCATGTTATTAATGTTATTAATGATTTTACACCAGACGTTTCCAACCTTTTTTGGCTTGACCTGATTTTGACATCTGAATTTTTTCACGTTCTCAATTATTTAAAATATGTTTATAATTCTTATCTATTTCAGATATATTTTCATAATGATTTGTGTATGACAGACTATCATAGTCTCTTTTCATTCACTTTACTAATATTCATATTATTTAAAATTTATATACAGTATAAAAAAAACTAATATTTTTTTACACATTTTCACATGACCGCATTTGCATATCAGGCAACCCCACATGTGGTCACGACACCAGGTTTAGGAACCAGTACATTACATCATTACGCCATCTACTGTAGATACCATCAGTGCTGTTTTGTGACATGTCATTATTCTTTTTTTTTTTTTTTACAGCTGGACAGGACAAATAGGTGAGTCGTTTTCATGAGTTATATTCCTATTTTCTCAGTAAACCTTGCATGACTGAACACCTCTGTTTTCAAAACGATCACTTGAGATTCTCATCACACAACAAATGCATACAGTGCAGATGAATTGGTAACCCTGCATTGTCCATTTGTGTGTGTGTGTGTGTGTGTGTGTATGTGAGTGAGCGTGGCTTCTAGAAAAACTGTGCCTAATTTTACCCCTGGGTAGAAACTCAAGATGATCATGAACATAACTGGATTATTAGATACAAACCTAATTGGATAATGAAGGATGCATAGAAAAGTGGAAAAAGTGAAAATGAATGTGACGTGTTATTGAATCTGGAGTGGCAAACTTCCATTTGAAAGCAACAGGAGGTAGAGTTTAACTCAGCTGGACTGAGAAAAAACCATGCAGAAAGTCCTCGTTTAGATCAGATGTGACATCACATTTGCAGCAGCTGTACCGCATGTCGCACGTCCTCAGGGCGGAACCTGGGCTGGACTTCAGGTCTGCGAACAACACTGCAGACAGAACACTGGTCCGCTCTGCTTCATACACCAGCCGCACAGAGAACAGACTGCAAAACCAAGCCAGGGTGCTGAATGACAGCGAGCCCCAGAACTATCAGAAGGTATATATCTCACATGAAAAAACTTCCCAAACCATTAAAATGACTTGGTTTTTGACCTAATGCTCCTGATAATTGATATGCCGTGTGTGCACTTTTCAGGGGTGCTTTTTTTTCTCAAATGCTAGTTTCAAATCACTTTTAAACATGCTCCATGACAGTGTGATTTGGTGATTTTGCTGAGCTTGTCCCGACTCAGAGTGGGGATGCTGCAAAACTCTGCTTTGGTTAGTGTTCTCTGTGTACACATGACAGCACGATCCCCATGCCGTCGCTGTGCCCTGTAGATGTACGAGGGCGCCTTGGCTGAGAACGAGGTGCTCAAGTCCAGGCTGGATGGCAGCAAGCAAGAGCTGACCAAGATCCAGACGCAGCTGGAGAAAGTCAGACAGGTTGGGTTGCTAGTCAGGATAAATTCGGTGATGCTTGGTAGTTCTTATTAGGCCCAGAATAAATCAGGCCCATATTGGCTTTCCTTTATTACTTTTATACAGCCTGTCCTTTAACCTTACTAAGCTTATGATCAATCAGTGTCAAGCATGTGGTAAGACAAAAGGCATTTTTTTTTGCCAACCTCACCATGTATTTTACAAAATTAAATGTGTGAAATAGAAAATGAAAGTACTATATGCTGTACCTGAGTCATTTGTGCTGTACTGTTTTGTGTGATTCTTTTTTTTTCCCTTCCCAGAAACAGAACAGAATATCTGCAAGCTCTGGACTGCTTGACACAGAAAAAAGGGTACATTAAGACACAGGCTTTTTGAGTTGTATTTATAATATTTCATCTTGTTTTCTACATCATGTTCATCCTGTTCTGTACTTCATGTTGTGTGTAGCAGCAACTTTTCCTTATCCATAACGCTGAGTTTTTTATTATCAGTACTACAGCATTACCATGTTTACCACATACCGATACTGATCCTACAAACGTTAAAGTAAGGTTTACGTTAAAAGATAACAACTGCAATTGTTGTTTTGATTGTAACTGACTACTTTTGTCTTAAGGAAAAACAGGTCCTGGAGCAAAAGGTGTTGGAAATGGAGAAACATCTGAGGGTAACGTATCTGAGAGTGACCAACCTTCAACTTGTGCCAAATAATATCATTAATAAAGTAGTTCTGCTGTAAACTTTCACAGGTGTCATGAACAGAATTGCCCAAGCTTTTGTAGCACAACGGTAGTGCATCTGTCTCTGGATCAGAAGGGCCTGTGTTCATGTCTTGTCAGTATCGAGTCTTTAAAACATATTCAGACTTTCATATTTAGCAGTCTGGTGGCTCAATGATTAGAACTGCAGGCTATGGTGCCAAAACCTCCTGGTTTAAATCCCAGCCCAACAACCAGGTGTGTTCCCGAGTTCCTGAGTGCTAGCTCATCGTAACACGTATATGAAAAGTTGTACGGTAAGTCACTTTGGGTAACAGTGTCTTATGAATGAATAAATGTGAATAATAACTGGAATATAAACACTGTCCAAATCTTTTGTGACCAACAGTGTTTATTACAAAATTATAGAAATGCCTGTTATTTTAAAATGGTTAAATTTTCAAGCAGTTCAATAACTAAGTGAACAAGATGGCACTGAGATACTAATAATTATGTATATCAGAACATTCTGCAATCACTTGAAATTATGTAGGTAGCAGTTTTATTGTTAGGTATAACAGTGATACAAAAGGTGTACTTTATCACAGAATGTGTGAAGTTATTTATTTAAACTTGGACTTGTTAGAGTTGGAACTGAGATTAATTTTTGCTATAAATATTGATTAAATCCAACAGCAGCCATTTCTAGTGCTGCTGTTTTCAGTGGGATTGCTGAACGAGGAAGCAAGTGTGTTAGAACAGAACATAGGTCAGTAGTTATATTAGGTATGTTTATTTAAAATAGTGGAGTTATTTCCCTGCTGTTTGAGTTTGAAATTTGGACAAAATGTATATATAAATTAATTTGTACATTACCTACTGTCATGAAAGATCATTCATTTGGAAATTCATAATGTTTTTTGAAAGAAACAGTTTCCTTTCACCAGTTTATAGCGTGTGTATTAGGCAGAAGAATGTACCATTACAGACAGTCAAGGGCTTCTTCTCTTATAATGGAGAAAACAGCAACCACACCTAGTGTGTAATAGCTCCTAGATGATAGAGAAAAATAATTAAGTTTAGTATGTAACCCTGGTCTTGGAGGCCATCTTTACATGTGCAGCATGGTTTTTACTGATGTAACACACAATCTTAGTCAGTTAATCTGAGGGAGATAGTATTGGAATGAAGCAAATGTTTGCATTCTTTTGTCTTTAATTGGTGATAGATTTAAGAAGAACAGAGGAGGTGACAGTCTGCAAAAAAAAAAAAAAAAGTTTGTAAGAATGTGTGGAATGTGTTTCGGTTTTGTTTTTCAATTAATGATTTTTCTGGCTACAGGTTCAACAGGAAATAGCTCACGTTTTCCTAAGCAAATTTGCAGAGTAATACTTATATGAATAGCACTTGCTTCGCCCCACCCCTTCCTGTGCTTGAAGTGGTTAATAAAGTGAGTGCTGATTATAAAGACAGTATAGAAATGTCTTTTGATTCAGTGGCTTACAGCTGGTGATGAGAAACAATGGGTTTTCAGCCCTAAGTTTCAGATCACAAAAAAATCCACCTTATTTTTTGTTTTGATAGATGTAGAAAGAGGTCATAAGCTCCCTCCTCACAGAACACATGTCCAATAAAAGATGGGTTCATTCTTCCAGCTGCTGCCATGCACGTAACTGTATGGTCCTGGTGGAAATACTCCCAATTCTACAACAAACAGATGTGCAATGCTAGTTTAAAAAAATAAATAAATTCATAATAATAATAATAATAATAATAATAATAAATCAAAAAAGGTCATGTGACAGTGTAAGTATGATACATGCAGGTGCACCAGTGTATGTTTAGAATAAGGAACATGGAAACTGAATAAACTGTTTAAAGTTTAAAATGTTACAATGCAGAATTTCAGCCTTAGCATGTTGATATATCATTAACTGACTTATTGTTAGCCAGATAAATTATTACAGATGAAACACTAAAAATTGGAGGTTAAAGTAATCATGATGATCTCAAGGAAGTGTGTTTTTGTGACAAAATGAGTAAAATTGGTGGGCATTACTGTCACTCCAGCTTCTCCTGTCTTTTCTTGCAGATGCTCACAGAGCTGAGGCTGGAAAATAAGAGGCTAAAAGACGAGAACGGTGCTCTGATTCGTGTCATCAGCAAGCTATCCAAATGATACTAACCCCCTCCCGTTACAACGTTAAAAGAAAACCTTTTGCCATGGTCTACCTATAGCCGTTCGACCCAGCAGCCCAGGTATTGCCCTGATGATGTGTAAGAACAACATTAATGAAGAACGAGCTGTGGGTGGAGGCTTACCTGAAAATAAAATTGGAACATTTTCCATAATCTCGTTCAAAAACCTTTTTTGCCAAGTATCTGTCTTAATTTGAAATAACTGGTGGTTCAGTGGTAACTGTTGTTGCTGTTTAACCTCCAGGGTTAGAAGTTCAAATGTCGTTTCTGCTCTATGTGCTCCCTGTACCTTGGAGGAATCTCCATGTCCTCTGCTTCCCACAGTCTAAAGACATGTGTTACCAAATTTTAAGTAGTGCTCTAAAAGTTTTGCAATTTTGCCCTGCAATGTGTTGGGACCCAGACCAGAGTGTGCTCTAAATTGTCCTCTGTATGATAAATGATATGGATGGATCCTCTTTGAAATAAGAAGTTTCCTTCAGTGTTTCCGCATGTGTGACACAGTTTGAAATGTTTTATAATATGTAAAACAGTGTTTACTCATATTAAGAATATTTTCAAAATGTTAGTTAATAATATTATGTGATAAAATATGACATGCTGTAAAAAATCACCCGTTTGCTTATGCCTCATCAGGCTAAGAATATAGCATCGTGTCTTGATTGAATCCATGCAGCTTATGTGGTGGTTCAATCTGAGGACCTAAAGAACGCTCTCCAGCTGTGGAACTGGCATTTGGTCAGTTAATTTCACATTCCTACCTTTAGGTTGTCATGCTTGCTATCATTTCAAACAAGAACAAATACTGTACCCTGTGATGGACCATGGTCGAACAGAAACAAGAACTTTATATGTAGCAGTATAAACGATCAGTCAAATTTTATTTGATATGCTTTTTGAATCAAGCTCAATGGTACTGAAGTACCAGCAACCCCAATGTAAAACATGACTATGATATGTATTAATGTGCTACACTGAAAGCACAATGTAAAACAGGCACTGACACACTTCGCAAGGTAAAGATTAGTTAAAAGGCCTTTATTGCCTATTAGTCCTGTACATCGAAATGTGTGATAAATCTATACATGGCGCGGTTACTTTCCCTAAGAGTCCTTAAGGAGAGAGCGTGGCAAAGTTATGCTGATTAACACTGGGGCCCTTGAACACTGGCTACATTTTCTGAAACAGCTTTCTCCAAATGTCCGCTCAAGGGTCAAGCCATGCAGTGCATCAAAAAGCACAGTAACAGAAGACACATTGCAAAGCAGAGCAAAAAGCAACAGCAGAATGCATTTCCAGAACAGTGTTTCCTCCTCGCTGATCAAAAACATAAGAACTTGTACAGAGGAGGGCGTGACTTGTGCTGTTTTTGCAGGGCTTCAGAGAATGGAGGATTGAACTTTGAGAGTTTGTTATTGCACCAACAACTCCAGCCGATGCTCCAGCCACTCTGGCAGTAGAACATAGAGTCTCTCCTTGATCCGGCTGACCATCATTTTCATTTGCAGCACAGTGCAGTTGCCTAGCCTTATGCATATATATATATATATATATATATATATATGGCCCATTATGGTAGCATGACTGAGCCACTGTTACACAGAGCTGAGCTGGCCTGGGACTGCGGTAAAGGGGACTGTTAGTCACATCAGTAGTGCAAAGGGCAGATCATGCTCCAGTGACAACCATTAACCATTCACAAACATTGAATTATTATTATTAATAATAATGATAATAATAATAATAATAATAATAATAATAATATACAAGTACATTTTTCAGTAACCTGTGATGGCCTTTTGTTTAGAAAGGAATGATTCAACAAAAATCACATTTATAGTATTTGTAGCCCAAGCACGTTTTGTGATGAAATTTTAATGTAGTTGTGCATATGTTACTGAATACATGTAAATGTGAAATAATCAGTTAATATGTATAAGTCCACAAGTGCACACTACTGGAACATTCCATGCTCCAGTCAGTTCTAATATCAAATGGAGTGATCACAATCTCTTATAGTTCTTTGTTTCACAAGACTTCATCCATTTATAATTTGCCCAGTATTAAACATTCAACTTAGGCCTTTGTTTGAAAGATATATACAACTTTTCCATTAAAATGTACTATAATTATGGAAATCCTTTGTAAAAAAAAAAAAATAATAATAAATAAATAAGTAAATAAAATAAAAATAATAATATATTAGTGTAATACACGTTATTGAAATTACAGTAAAAATGAATATGTTGTGGCTGCTTGATAAACTTCACAAAAATGAATATATGATTGTGTAGCTATAAATAATAACCAATTGCTTGTTTAAACTTGATTTAAATTGTCTTAACACCTGAATGTAATGAATTAATGTGCCCTTGCAAAAATGTGAAATTGTACATAGCATTAGTCATATGGCTTTTATTATTGTTATATACATCTAATGTGCAACCACCTATTTGCAATTTACATTCATTAAAAAGCTCATCTGCGTCTTTGTAAAACTAAACATACGAGATGACAAAGTAAATGCACAAACCATTTTTTCCCCCATTTTTTCTTTTTACATGGGATTTTATAAGTGGGGCGTTATGTCAGCTGGTCTAAAACACACAGGTATTTTCACGATCTGCACTGTAACTTCAGGCCCGCTTGTGGTCCGACAGCCTTCCTTGTACTGAACTTCAGTGGAGCAGGCAGAACAGGTTGGCAGTTTGCACCTATTTCTGATGTCAAAAACAGCCACTCTAAAATTACTTTCACACATGCTGAGAGGTTGGTGGTGCTTACAGAAACGATGTCATGAGCGACAGCCGTTCCAGACGATTGTGCTGAAATATTCACATCAACTTCACGTGTTACTGGGTGTCCCTCTACTGTTTTTGGTGAACAATTGCGAATGTGAAAATAAACATTTTATGTTTGTTCCATCCAATATCATATTATTTCCAATTTAATTTAGGGTGCAAGAGGAATTAAACACAATATTTTCCACTCCTCATATTTTTCTCTTTTTTTTCTTTTTTTGTACTGCTACTTATACTACAATTTAGCCAAATTTATAGATTTAATTCGATACTTCAAATAATGAACCTCTTCCAAATTGAAGAAAACATTAATTTAAAAAATCTTGCAAAACCCAAACATGCGGGTGTCATTTTTCTAATTGCCAGTAAACATCATGTAAACAGGAATCTTTGAGATAGGTTGCAGAAAAACACTATTACGAGTTTTACATTTAATGTTCTATATATTACAACAATGTCTCACTGATGAAAAATTTGAAAAAATAAAGTGCATATATTTTCCATTCTATTATTAAAATGGTAAATGATGTATACATACACAGTATATATTTTTTGCTTTGTATTTCAAACATGCTGCTATATACAGTATTGTGTAGAAACATGCATTATTAACAAGTTTAATCAATATATATAGAGAGGCAAAACTACACACCAATGGATTATTTTGATGTTTCCTTTTTAATGTGATGGTTGCTTTGGATTTTTCATTTAACTGTTCAGTGCTTTATCATTTTAAAATTACATTTTAGAGCAACAGACCCAAACTGTGAATCAGACAGATGACTCTTCTATCTCCAGATGTTTGACAGAGTCAGTTGAGCTCTATTCATGTATTTGCTGTGCATGTCCTGTATAAAGTGACTGGTCTGTTAAAATTGTTAAAACATTCTTGCTACTTGTATTTAAAGTATAACTAAGTGAACTACTTGCCTGTTCAAATATTTGCTGGTTTTGATTATTATTTGTTTTTGAAGGAAATCACTTTTAACAGCTATATTTTTCATAAAAATTTAGGAGCATGGCTTTAATTAAGTTTATTTGTAATGTAATAAAATGCAGGTGCACATAAACGATTGAAGATGTTGTTTATAAAAAAAGTACAAATTAATTATACTAATTCATCAGCTGTTTGGCTTTAGAAATCGTTCATTTCTACCACTACATTCTGCGTATGTACTGAGAAAAACACTCTCAGTGACTATGTATAATGGTCTGCTCTAAAGGACTTCTTGTAAAACACTTGCTCTTTTTCTGAAAATTTATGTACTTTTAAAAGGCTGAATTAAAAAAGAGGTTCTTTGAAATTATATTTCAAAGTCAAAACAATTCTATATTGTAGGTAAATGAAAGCATTTGTTTATCCCCTTTATTTGTTAATAATTATTTAATAGGACTGTTGAGGTCACGGATAAAAAGTAACGTTTTGATAGTAGGTGCTCGTGAAGGGAATGCAAAAGGAGATGCAACTTACTTTTTCTGACGCAAGCATACTAGATTGGTGAATTTCCCTCTCTTCGCACTGCAGCGATATGCTGAGCTCAGGGAAGACTGTGGGTGCAGTCAGCTGGACAGCAGTCAGCCTCCAGAAGGAGGAGATATGCCATGACATCAAGCCCATAGCAGACCGAAGGTGCTAGGGGCTGGATTACAGTACTCTCTGCTCCTCCTGAGTTTATATATGGTTTAAAGCCTAATTCAGAATGCCTTGCTGTTTGGAGAAGCAAAAACAAACTTGTGAGAAATTACATGCTAAATTCAGTGATTGGTCTTCAAAGAATATGTACCTTAAATATATTTTTAGCTTTTCAGTTGGTGAAACAATTTAGAAGTAGGTGTAATTTGCATCCTCTGCAATGAACACAGAAGCAGATATTTAAAAATTATGCATAACTGTAAAGATGAGCTTATACTTTTTAAAGTAGCCCCCAAAACCACTGTCCAAATATTGAAAACATGAGGTTGAAATTTAAAAGACAGTATGTATGGCACTACAGAGTAAATTTCAAATATTTTTGTATAGTTTTGTTTTACATGGAGGCCTGGAAAATGCTTCACATCATTCCAAAACATCAAGAAAAGCAGTTCGTAGCTGATGGCTGATTTATGGTATGGAAAATAAACTAGAAACTATTTTTACACATAAGGTGGTAGATTGCAGGCAGTAGAAAGGGCAGGGAACCTCACAAACATCATGATTGTAGGGTCCTTAGAGTTCAGTCTTTAAGACAGAGGTTCAATCAACTATTGATCTGGAAGACATCGTTCCTTGATAAATACACAAACTCTCAGTAAGTAAATTAAGGTTAATATATAACATACATTATATACATGACACTTCAACACTAACAAAAATTAAATATGATGACTGACTATTTTTATGAACGTTCTTATTGAAAAAGGCACAGAAAAAGAGAACAAAGTTGGAGGTGCAATTTACATTTGTAATTTTATGTCTAAGGAATATTTTATGGCCAGAGGAAAAGCCTTATTACACATAGCATTACTCTTTCAAGATACAGGCCTTAACTGTCTAATTTTTTAAGAAGAGCAATGAAAAAATAATGCGCACCTTACCAAACCTTGGCTAATCCAGTACTGGAGATGTGCAGTCTTTACTTAAAATGCTCCACATTCCAGTACAAATCAAAAGTAAGGTTAGTCTTATGTACTGCACTCAGATAAAGTAGAATCCCTCAACAGTATTTTACACACCATCATTTTGATTACTTATAAAATACATTTTTCTGCTTTGTCACTTCAGTCCTCTATTTTCATGCTTTAACATAGGCTAGGGTCCAATGCTAATGAAAAACAATGCAACCTCCAAAAAAAAAAAAAAAAAAACATTTAAGGTACTATTTATTATTTACTGATTCCTCCGAAACACTCTGCGTGTATCTTGCAGTCTATGTTATTCTCTGTTTTTTAGTTTTGGTTTTACTGAACTAAACTTAATTTGGAAAATGTGCCTTTGTGTATTTAGGACTTTGCTTTTCTGTCTTTTTCCATGTTATGATCTTGTTAACCCATGAATGTCATGCAGTGTGGAGTGCTGAGTTAGTTGGTTACAAGTTAGTGGAGAGGTTACTTCTTTCCTGCCAGTGCAGCCAGTGTGGCGTCCACCTCCTCCTCAGGTTTGAGTGGATGCCACTGAGCGATGGGACGGCGTGGGTTGGCCAGCATGTCAGACCAGTGCCTCAGCTCTGTGCCCGTTGCTTTGCTGCCCACAAAGATCTTACCAATGGCGTCGTTCTTCCCTATCTTGTCATAGTCCAGAACAGTAACGACTGCTTGGATTTTCTGAAAAAAGTGGTTTAGTAAAAAGGAGTGATGATCCAGTCAGTAACAGCAGTAGGAAGAATTGCCTGTTTCAGTGATAAGTGATGGCACCTTGCCTTGTAGCACCACAGGATTACAACAGTGAATTTACATACCAAAACTTTTCTGTAACCTTATGCATATAAATGTATGGACTAGTACCTTTGCTAAGCCTGAATGTTTTTGCTTTACAGCTTTTTTGTTGTTTGAAGATGAATTAGATCTACTCCAGGCAAAGGCATAAAAGGACGTTGCAATACATAAAACTCCTCCATAAAATGAAATGTGACCTCTTCTGCTGCATATACATTTTACACAGTCTTGCAGAGATCAGCGGAAAAGGTCAAAAAATTTGCCACAAACTCTTCTGCTATTCATTATGTTATTATGTTTTCCACACAGTAGAATACTTTAAGGCATTGATACAGCACATAATACATTAAAACTATTAAAGGCCTGGACCTAATTTAAAAATGTCTTTTCTATCTTTTACATTTGATCTAGCTAGTTTTTGCCCAGTTCTTACTCATTAACAAAATGAGCACCGGTTGACCTACACTTTAACACAAACTGTATTTCAGTAGTATATGATCCCATGTAAGTCAGACATTTTAGTTTTTCATGCTGCCAAAGATGAAACAAGTACTAAAATAAATTTCAAGGTTTATATCCAGCATCAGTTACTTATTCATCATTTAGGAATAGCAGAGTACCTGCATCTGTTCTGGTGGGATCTCAAAACTGAAGGACTCATTATAGTACGGGTTGAGAGTGTTCTTTTTCACTGTGGTTTTCTTCTTCTTCAGCCGTTTTCCATTCTGCAGGAGGTGGATCTTCACATAGGGGTCTATGTACAGACAAGTGAGGAGTCACCCAAAGTCAGACAGGTAGGGAAAACCTGCCACAATGTATCTGAAATTGAAATATCTTCATACTGATGTACAGCATATTAAAATAAAATATGTTTGTGCAGGTTAACATTGCCCTGAAGAGCCCATGAATACTTGCAAGGCATTACGACGACGATGATGTTGGGTATATAAGGAAAGCACTTTGGAAGCTGAAAAATTTTCTCATATCCTCATTTTCCACTAGATGGCAAAATTCTAAATACTGCAAACAACTCTCTTGTTAAGAAAATGAAGACATAAAATTTCTGTGAACTTCTGTAGAAGTCTCTATATAACTTAGATTCTTTCTTAAATATATTTTTCTTATTATATTTGCACCCTCATTTATAGGTATGGAGCCATGCACTGGTGATTGTCTCACATGAGATACCATATGAGTTTACCAACCCGAAAGTCCACCCACATCCATCTTCTTCAAGTTTTTGGCCTCTAAAATGCAGATGGTAAGTTTTCCAGCGGTGGGGACGTAACGAAGTGAGATGCAAATGTCACCCAGCTTTTCAGGCTGCATAGATGAAGAAGAGAATGAAAATGGGAACACTGAACATTACGCATGCCTAACTGAACACTAACTGCAAAACATAGGCATCTACCCATCAACTACTAACCTTGTCACAAAAATCAAAATTATTTTAAATGGAATGAATCTTTACTATAGCAGCAAAACTTAAATACGTTCATTCATATCACACATTTTTTTTGCCTTGTAGGATATAGAATTTGTTATTCTTAATCGTACTACAAAACGTTCTAGTTTCAGTTTACATTTATAAAATATTAAAGAATTGAATGACATGCAAACTTTCAAGAAGAGTTTTTTCAATGAATTTGTCAATACAGCAGTGAACAGCATTAACAATTATACATATTTTTTGTGACAATACTCATTAGTATGATGAGATAAAATTTATGACTTGTCTAGACCTTCAGAAATAACGACATGGCACTGAAACAGTCCAGTAACTGGGCACGACAGCCTGCATGTGATCACACCTCCTCTTTTTCCGCACTCTCCAGGTCCTGCCACTCCTGAATGGGCTGACCCAAGTCGACTTTATTCATGGGCAGCTTCACCTCTCCGATGATGTCATGCTTGGAAAAGCGGTCAAAGTCATAGACCGACATCACCAATGTTTTTCCACCCAACTCCTGATAGGGAACCTTGGAGGACAAATGAATCAATACTGAACATTAAAACTGTGAAAACTACTGAATGTTGTAACACCCCTGCCTGTCATGACCCTTGTGTCCACTAGGGTTCCTCTTGTCTCCTTTGTGCTGATTCATTGTTCTGACCTCGTTAGTGTTCCCCAGCCCTGTCTAATTGTGCTTTGCTAATTTAAACTCTGTATTTGTTTAGTGTCCTGGACTGTTGTTGTAGTTGTAATGTTGTTAAAACAATGTGTGTGTGAATTGAAGCCTCCTTTGTAAGCTTCCATGTTATTTGTAGTTTGATTTAGTTTCTCTATTATCTGTATTTTAACCTTGATACCCCCTGTTTCCTATGTCTGTACCTTGTTTTTCCTTTCATTAAAGCCTCCCTTTTGCACATTCAACCTCACCTCTCTAGCCTGCTTGGCATATACATTACAGATGTGGGAGCAACTCACCTGCTTATATATATATGTGAAAAAAAATATATAAAATGAAAATGATATCTGAAAAAATACAACTGAAAATATAGTTTCCTTGCTGTTATTTTAGGTTGTACATTGTTAGGAAAAAATTATAGCAGTTTGTGACGAAAATCCCTTCATGTACTCATCATGTCTTGGATACGTGACGAGGAACGGTATTTTAGAATTTCAGTCAAAACCTTCAAAAGTAGCAAGTCTTTGAACTATATCTAAAATTGACAGCTTCTGCTTCAGTCCATGGTTATGTTTAAGAAACAGAGGAAGCTTATTCATTTTTTGCAGCAGTAAAACAAGTAGACACACAGATGCTGCTGCCAAGATATATATAAGTAATGTGAGTCATTATCCTTTGAGAAAAATTCCAAGAAATGTCAGTGTGCCAAACTAATGAAAACGCTTGTTTGTGTAAATTAAAGATTTTTTTTTCTCAACTCATCAAGTGACTGAGAAATGTAAAAAATCTCTGTTAAACTCCCTCTGAGTTAGTTTTTCCACAGCATACTTTCTGATGTTCACAACATTTTCATTACTTGCTCAGAAAACAACAGTGCCCAATTGGACGCTTTAATGAGTTTACATGTAATACAGAAAAAGATCTTCATGTGTTACCTATTAGATGCTATCAACAAATGCGCACAGGAAATGTTAGAGGTCATATTAAAAAGAAATGTAGGAACATCAAAACAACAGTCACTCACAAGTCACCAACAAAGGACAGGTAGGGAGCCACAAAACAAACTTTTCTAAATAACTTTTTGACTGACTAAGAAACTTAACGAAAAAAATTCCACCTGTACTGGATCTGACCACACTACCCACTGAGCTAATACACATATCTGAAAGTGCAAGCCAGAATCCAAATATCTGTATTGTTGAAAGATAAACACTAAAAATGAAATAACAAGTAAAATCCGATTATTCAGTTTTGTGACAATCCACCCAGTTAGGTTTTATCTGAAGAAAACGGGAAGTGGTAGTATAAGGTCCATTTGAGCATGTGACTGCTCATGCAAACTCTTTGCAGTCAGTCATCTTCTATACCGCTTCATCCTGTTAAGGGTTGTGGGGAAGCCTGGAGCCCATCCCAGGAGACATAGGGTGCAGGGCAGGGCACGCCCAGGACATGGCACCAACCCACCCCAGGGCAAGCAAACACACACACACACACACAACGGGCAATTTGGAGACACCAATCAGCCTAACCTGCATGTTTTTGGACTATGGGAAGAAACCAGAGAAAACCCACCAAGCACAGGGAGAACATGCAAACCCCACGCACACAGACGCAAGGTGGGAAGTGAACCCCAAGCCTGGAGGTGTGAGGAGACTATCCACCATGCCACCGTGTCGCCCAGACTCTTTGCTTTCTGTAAAAATGCTTAACAATTCCCCTTACACTTTGCCAGAGCCTCATTGTCAGTTAATCACTTTGCAGCTGAAGGTCTGCTGTTGCCTGCTCGTCTCCCCTGACAGATCGCTGAGTCAGCCGACAAGAGGGATGGCACTTGTCACCTGCCTTCCCTCACAGAGCTGGCATCTGGCTGTGCCACTTTGGCAGTCCTTGGCTTCTGCCTTTCAAATGTCTGCTCTTGCTGAGCAGCTCCATGACAGAGGTGCTTGGGAGTGACACCACAGAGTGAGTGCTGTTTGTTCTGCATTTGTTCTGCATAATTATTGACCACAGCTGTCAGCTGCCATTTTGACTCTTCAGTTATGACAGAGAGAGGAAGAGGACGACAAATGGTGGACATGTTGGAAATAAACAGTTTAAAGCACACAGAGTTTAGTCAGAAATGGTATTATCATCAGCTGGAACGGTTTGTGGAGTGTTGCCAAAGAACAGATTAGAAGCAGCACACTAAGAGGCTGCAGAACACTTAGTGTGATATCTGAGTAGCAGCCCCAAATTTTAAAGATGTTGGTCAAGCTTGGTTGCCTGGTATGGAATAAGACATTTATAATGCGCTAATTTTCATGATCATGAGGGCATTTTTAATTCATCTGCAACTATTCACTTTAGTACACTCTGACTGCAAGTCCCACGGGCTTACCTTAAACACAAATGTCTCATTGAAGACTGGATTTAGTGTCTTTTTGTGCACCTTGGTATCAAACTTTTTCTTCTTGTCTGGAAGAAGGAACACCTTGACATAGGGGTCAGATGTGCCACCTGTGTCCATGGATATGAGGTCTGCACACTGAAGGATTCCTACAGTGAGCTGGAAAAGGTAAACAGATGTATACAAAAGCCAATAATTTATTGTTTTATTAAAAAGACTCAAAGTTTATGAGATGTTTATGAACTGGTTTTTTATTTGAGTGTAAATTTTATACTCTTGTGTGTTATGCATACTGCTTTTAGTAGCAGCATTCTTACCCTTTGTTAAGCATAAAATTATCACCTGAAAGTGCGAGTTGGCTTTAGTCCCTGAAAATATAACATTATGTGATGGAACAGACATTTCTGACCTGGAGTTTTTGTTTCTTAAATTTCAAAGGTAATGACACTATCAATTAACATACAACCTCTTCCTTAGAAGCTCATAACTACATTTCCTGAGAGCTCAGATTTCAGTCAAGCGTTGTTTTGTGGCTATGGAACATCACTCTGATGCATCCATAAATACTTTACCAATTATATTTAATGATAGTAATCATGTATATGGACATATTTACACAAACGCTGAATATCATGTGGAAGCCAATGTTATTTTCAGGATTGACATGACAGCCCATTGTACTTTAATGTGACACTCAGTTAAATATTTCATAAACTGATTAAATTTTACTTGGTGTACCAGCCCAGCAGCAGCTAGTACAGTGGCTGAAGACCATCACTGACACAATCCTCATGCCCAGAAGCTGCCCACATCATTACTGACCTTGTTATCTTGGAAGTCATAGTCAAGAGAGTACTGAAGCTTGCCAAGTTTCTCTTCCTCTTTCTCCTCTTCTGCTTTCTCCTCCTCTGTGAGCCCAGTCTCTGCATCGTCATCATCATCATCCTGATGTTTCTGTGATGGTAAGAGACAGCGAGCACCAAAGTCAGCAAGCAACGACATCACAGTAAACTGCACCACTGAGACCATTTCAGGGCCCAGTCAGTCATAGCACAAGCCTGGCCCGTGTAATTGCTGACTGCCCTGCATCCAAGTACCGAAACTAATCTATATGGCTGTTGGCGCAGACATTCGAGGAAGAATGATTTAAACCTGACGTGACTCCACAATTTTCTGTAGGTGACACATGAAGGCAATCTAAACTTTGGAAGCAAGAACAACACAATATTTTAATGTCATACTTTGTCATTGAGTCTGCAACTGAGTTAATTTTAGTGGAGTTGGATAATAAAAGTCTATGAACTCTGCTACATGCAACAACAGCAAAAGTATGTTTGTCTAGGAACACTATTCTTACTGTCAAAATAATTTATGTTGTTTGTGGTTACTGTACTTCTGTTTACAACAACCTGCCTGTACTCCATACAGCCACTGTGAATTACATTCTATGGCAATAATTAGGCACCAGCTAAAAACAGCTTCCCAATTATCATCTAGTTAGTACAGATGCTGCTGGAAGGTCGTGCTGACTGAATCATTTCAAATGCAACTAGACCCATATTAGCATACTAAGAGATCAGCCTTCATTTATTGTGTGTGTGTGTGTGTGTGTGTGTGTGTGTGTGTGTAGACAGCACATATATCATATTAAAACCAATAAAACCAATACTACTTTGTTGTTAAATTTACCAAAAATAATGTTCTCGCATTGCTTTCTGAAGTTCAATGGATTTTTTTGCCTTTTAAAATCTGTGTTTATTTTAATGAGGCTCCATTGTATTGATAATTATTTTTAAAAATGGATATGACAGGTATGTATTTAGCCCAACGTCAAACATGTAGACTGTAGAGGTATACATGGCTTATTTTAGAGAGGAACTATTTGTTCTTGTTTTCCGTCTCATGTCTCATCTTTGAAAATAACATTCAAGACAAGTTTTCATCATTCTTCCACAGCAGCTTAAAGGGCATACATGTTTGTTTGTGAATAATATGCTATCTTAGATAACCACAAATTTGACAAAACATCTGCATTTCTGGTTGTGTGTACTTAGCTTTGGCCAATAAAACCTGAATTTGCCAGGCAGATAGTAAATAGTAAGTTGGTTCAATGACAATGCAGTCACTCACTTTTTTTAGACTGAAAATGAGCCTCTGGAGTCACAAATAAACAATTGCACCCTTTAATGCATGCATATTATTAGCAGTTACCTTTAGACATAAAATAGGTTTTTAAAGCTAAGAAGGTTGTATTCAAGTAAAGTTATCTTAATTCAAAACTGGATGCAAGTTTTGAACCTTGGTTTTGGTCTTACAAAGAAATATGTAGTTATTTATGCATGTCTGGAATTTTCTTACACACTTTTTATCCATCAAGCCTCAATCAAAAACGTAAGTAAAAAAAATGCCAAGAGAAGCAGTATGGTCCTTTTTGCGTTATCAAACTTTTGCAGCGACCAGGGCTGCAAAAGTGTGAAAGCGTTATTCTCTGACCCCTATGTCACCCTCTATCCCCTCCCATACTGCCTGAGCTTGCTGCAGGCAGCCACATGGTGGCGCTCTGAGCCTTCGACCTACCGTAGAGCAGGCAGGTCCACGACAGTCAAGTTACATGGTGCACACACAAGACAGAATGGAGGAGGAAAGGAGAGCAAAAGAAAGAGGGAGAGATTGAAGTCACAGACACCAGAGAAGTACAATCCCATCTGACCAAGCCTGAAAATGACACAGATGCCCAGGTCATTACCTTGACAGTCATTTTGACATTCTGAAGAGATTGCCCAGATGAATATGCAACACACTGAACGTCATTAACTATATCCCTCTACAAACCTGGGCACAACAAAAAGGTTAAAGTAATTTATCAAACTAAATCACTTTGCTTTGAGTGAGTTGTTTATCTTGGTACATTTACCTAAAATTTCCAATACAGTGTCCAAGCCACCCAGAGCAATTGGACAGCATAGCTTTAAAGTATCCCTTAAAACACTTCCAATACCTTAAAGTTTAAAAAACGGTGTGTCATTTTTCACACTGGTCTCAAGGCACAAAGAAATACAACACAAATACAGAACAAAACAAAGAGTGCACTTCAACATGGAGCTATTCCATTACCTATTTCTGCTCTTCTATTCAGCGAAAAGACTATATGCATATTTCAGCAAGTTCAACTTGTCTTTTGTACATGTCATACTAGTTCTAAATGGTAATTTGTGGTCACCCTTTAATTTACTCCTACACAAATGTTCCTTTGTGGAAATAATAAAGAATTTTTTTATCCATAAATATTTTAGTGTCATCATGATGTGAACGTGGTAATGCTGTACCTTTTCTTTTTTGCAGTAACATGTCTCCATGTAGCCTACATCGCCCTGCCGCCCACCATACCTCATCCCCTTTCCCCATGTTCTTCATGTTGAAGCCACCCTTGTCCTTCTTGCCCTTCTTCTTCTTCTTCTTGCAGCAACATTTCTTGATGATGCAGAAGCAGCAGGTGATCACAAGGAGGCCGGCCACCACAGCAATGGCAATGATGGCCCATGGAGGCACTGGGACACACAGAGTTAACGTTTACCTGCTGCAATAAGTTCACTTAATTTGTTTCTCCAGAGTGGATGTTATCATACATACATCTCTCGTTTCCATCTGCATTACTCAACGCCATAATCGAGATTGCAACAAAAGGTCACAAGAGGAAGGAAATGCCGTTTGCATCTTTCCAACTTCATGAAGACATTAATGAAACCTTGTTTTATTTAATGAAACAAGGACACCGAGGTAGTATTCAGTCAAGAAATAGATTTTCTGACTGAGAAAATTCACTAGTCATGCATAGAGTTAAACAATGAAATGTTAAAATGAAAACAAAAGTAAATACCACATACACAGGTGCTGCAGCAACAGTTAATGGTATAATTGTACAGCCACAGACAGCAGCACAAAAAGTAAAATTAGTCACTACACAAATTCAGTTAAAACAATTCTTGTGCATTAAGTATGCAATCAACGTGAGAAGGCGTGTGAGTGTAATGCTGACCAGAGTGTGACCGCTGGCCCACACTCACGTGGAATCTTGTTAATCTCATTCAGAAACTTGCTCTTAATCTCCTCAAAGGCATTGTTCTTGCTGCCAGAACCCTCCCCTTCTGTAGAGTTGCCAGCTGCTGTGGAGACGGCCGGGGCTACGGCTGTTGTAATGACACTGGTAGGTTCCGCACCCACCATAGCCGCCGGCTTAGATTTGAACAAGTTCCACTTCATCTTTGGCAGCAAGTTAGTACACAGTCACTAAAGTGAAGCAAGTAGACAGACACAAAGAGATAATAAAATATTATTTTGGACAAGAAAAAATTATGCATTCACAATTGTTATGCATTCATAACTGTAAATATTTCATGTTTAATATGAATGATATTTGAAATCATTAGAAAATAATAGAATAAATGAATGTTAAGAGATGTATGTTAATAAATTCTGTACTTTACAACATTCACAAAGGTGAACAGAAAAGCAGACTAACACCACAGAAGTAAATGTGGAAAATTGAATGTTAGGGATTAAATATAAACCATGTGACCAAACATTGATTGCTATGATATTTTGATATTTTGTTTGTGATGTTCTGTTTTCTAGGCCATAGGCAATTTTGGACATGGCTCAAGTATAGTATATGGCTCTAAGGCAAAAATGAATTCTAAATTGAAGAATTTATAAAAAACAAACCTATTTTTGACAAGACTTCTAATTTGTAACATACAAGGTGTCACCTCAAGTGCACAGTGTTTCAATACTGTCATCAAACTACACACAGATGTTTGCTGCACTTTGAGTAAATTGTCTACGTAAAGGAAAATGTTGTTTAAATGCAGAACAAAACGATGAGGACACACATAACATACTTCCAAGAATAAACTTTCTGAACTAAAAATAGTAAAAATCAGCACTGAGCATTCATAAAATCTGAAGCTAGGATTATAAATTTAGTGTGAAAATTAATGTATATACCCAAAACTCTGCACTCCTCCAGTGCAGACTTCAGACACGTTATCATGTGTTATTTTAGAAGTGCATTGTGTCCCATTTCTTTATATAGAAAATGCAAGGCACTGCAACAGCACTTAATGAGCCCTTCCTTTATCTCAAGAGATTTGGGTGTCTAGAATCTTCACTGCATTTCCTGGTGTTATTGTCAGATTTTCAGCCTGACCAATGTGCAGTTTTACAATTGTTTCAGAGAAAGAAAAAACTGTTATGCCTTTAGCAAATATACATTTTATTAATATGCACAGATAAGTTAATAACATGTAACAGGCTGCTATATTGGATAGTGTGAACAGGCAGTGTAGTGCCACTCATTGGCCGAGTTTTGTTTGTGTTTAACTGCTGTCTGATTGATCTTTTCTACATTCTTCCAAACAATTAAGTTTTTGTTTTATTTATTTATCTATTAGTTCTGTCCTACCATAAACTTCAACTGAATAAATGGATTATTTTTCTTTCTTTCTAGTTAACTATGACATGAGATTGCCAGAAGCCTTTCCTTGAATTCCATAAAGATATGTACTATTTTAATGTTTTACATACAATAAAAATATCTCAAGTATTATTCAGTGGCTACCTTACTTGCTGGACGACTGAGAATCTTCATATAGACAATTTAAAAATCACTTTATAGGAACAGTAAAATAAACAACATCAATGCTGCTAAAGCAGTTGAGATGCCACAATATTGTCATAATTAAGTACAGCAATACATACATAAAAATAACATGACAGACTGATAGTGTGTGTGTGCTTGTTTGGAATATGGTCATTGACAAGTTTTTTTTTGTACAACCAAGTAATAATAATTTTTTTTTTTTTTTGCAAAAACCATGGATTATATTTGATAAACAAACAAGACAGTTATTTGCATTCTCAAGTCAACTCAAGTCAAAAGTAACAAAAGTTTAGAGTCCGATGTTGTTGAGGGCAAAGAGGAAGGGCTGGGGAAAGGGGAGAAAGCTCAGCTTCCAGACAGCCTGGTGGATGAAGCTGTTCATATGTCTGAAGTAGTGGGCATGGATGCTCTGATACCTTCTCCCAGATGGGAAGAGGCTGAAGAAATTGTGTGAGGGTGGATGGAGTCCCTCACAATGCTGGTAGCTTTTCTGGTAAGGTGGGTGTCATATATGTCCTAGAGAGAGGGAAGTGAAACAACAATGATCTTTTCAGCTGTGTTTACTATGCGCTGTAGGATCTGTTGATTGTAGGTTCCCATAGCTCTCAGTTGTGCCATGGTAGACGGAGGCCATGATGGGTGGGGGTCTCACCCACTTCAGTTTGTGGAAGAACTAGAGGCACTGCTGAGCTAGTAACGTGCAGTTGGTTGTCCAGGAGAGGTCTTTACTGATATGCACCCACATACATTTTGTGCTGCTCACTTTCTCCACAGCAGAACCATTGATGGCCAGTGTGGGCTGGCATGTGTGGCTTTTGTGAAAGTCAATGACAATCTCTTTGGTCTTGTATAGTTGTATCATCCGCAAACTTCACTATGTGATTGGTGCTGAAGGTTGGTTTGCAGTCATGTGTCAACAAGGGGAAAAGCAAGGGGCTGAGCAAACATCCTTGGGGGACTCCTCGGCTCGGTCTGATGGTGCTGGAGATGTTCCCAACCCATACTGCTTGTGGCATCTCACTGAGAAAATTCCAGCAACCAGTTGCATAGTGAGGTGCTGAGCCCCAGATGATAAAGTTTTCAGATTCATTGTGGGATGATAGTGTTGAATGCTGAACTGAAATCATGTATGGACAATGTTCTCTTCACACCGGCTATAGAGAAACATATGACCTGATAATGGGGGGGGGGTGTTTCTGTCTCTGGAGACATGCTATTTTGTGTATAAAACTGTGCAATAAAGCTGCTGATGTTATTCAGCAGAGCGATGCCACTATCACAGGTCTGTGGCATGAGTGTGTAAACTGTAATGGTCTGGATACCATGCACAGACTCTGTGGGTCTCTGCTATTTTTGAAGTGGCAAGTTATCTAGTTTGGCTTTTCTGATGCCATGGTTAACAGGTTATCTCATTGCTCTAAAGATAGAATTTCTGATCCTAAGTATCCTGTAGACCTCCCCCATCAGCCACAGCTTCTGATTGGACTAAGTGATGATAGTTGTCATGCTAATCACATCATCAATACATTTACTGATATAGGAGGTAACAGACCCAGCATGCTCTTTAATATCTGTGATTGTTGTATGTGGCTGTGTCCTTAAACACTTACCTCATCTTTGTATCAAAAAGTGGCCCCCTTCGGCCAAACATATATCTGCTTCAGAACTGGTTTGGTGACTTTGAACCTTGGTCTGTATGCTTGGTTTAGCATAACAGTGTCAGAGAATGTGATGTGGGGGAGGGGAGAAGCTTCACATGCTTCTTCGTAGGTTGTGTAAACGAACTCCAGGGTGTTACCTCCTCTTGTGGAAAAGTCAACATGCTGGTGTGGTTTTGAAACAACAGTCTTAAGGTTAACTTGGTTACAATCACAGACAGGGATGATGAATCTGCCTGCTATACCAATAACTGTAAAGCTTCTTGGGACAAATTTGTTGCAAAAGGCGCAATATAAAAATTAACTGAATTGAATGTCACCATATACTCCTGTTTTTAGGCAGTTCAGTGTGTATCCCCAGGGAAATCAAGAGAACCTTGTGTCCAAACCATCAATTGTGATAGTTATCCATTTTCTGTAACCAAACACTACAGTACACATAACAAACAGCTTTCCAAAACTGTCTGCAAATATAAGATATTAAATAAAAACCTGAAGTTTGCTGCTTTTATAAGTATTCAGACTCAATGGGAAAATAATGTGCTCAGAGAAAGAAAAACCATATTTGTCTGAGCACCAGGGAATAAACTCCTGTGACAGCCTCAGTATACTCAGAGGTACAGTATTTTTCAGACATTTAACGTAAGTTCAGACATTTCTTAACGTAAGTATTAAAAAGTTCTGAAAAAGAAGAACAAAGACCATGCTAAATTAGCTAGTCATGGAGTTACAAAAATCCATAAAGCAGGAAAATAATATACATATATTTTTGGTAATCACTCATGTCTGTTGGCAGCAAGGTGGTGTGATGGTTAGCTTAGCATCTCCAGGCCTGGGGTTCAATTCCCACCCAGGTCTTGTGTATGTGTGGAGTTTGCATGTTCTCCCTGTGCTGAGTGGGTTTTCTCTGGGTTCTCTGGTTTCCTCCCACAGTCCAAAGACATGTGGGTTAGGTTGATAGGGGTCTCCAAGTTGCCTGTAGTGTGAGCGTGTCCTGTGGTGGGTTAGCTCCCCACCCTGAGTGTCCCCTACCCTGTGTCCTATGTGTTCTGGGATGGACTCCAGGCTTCCCATGACCCTTAACAGGATGAAGCGGAACAGCAGATGATTGACTGACTCATGTCTATGTCTGTCATACCCTTCTGTGTCTCCTTCCATTTTTTTCTGTTTCTTTGCTGAGTCATTGTAGTAATGTCATTAGTGTTTTCCATCTGTTTTATTTACTCTTTTTTAAATTTAAGCCCTCTGTTTCTGATAGTCCTTTGCTGGTTATTGTTGATTTTGGTGTGTATAGAGTAGTTGTGGGCTTTTTTCTCAGTAGATACCTGTTAGCTGTGTTTTGCCTTACTTCCCTTTGTTGCCTAGTCTAGCCTAGCCTAGCCTTGCCTTGCCTTGCTTTGTCTTGCCTAGCCTTGCCCAGGTTCATCCGGTTATCCATGTATCACTGAGGAGAAAAAAAAACCTTCCCTGAAAATGTGGCACTCAGACAGGAAGTAGTGACAAAAGATACTGAGGGGCTGACACTACTCTGACAGATCAATAAAATATAGTGACAGACGGTGGAGTAAAAATGCATGAGACATCTACAGAAACAACAGCTGTGTATAAGAAAGCCTGCATAAGATTTTGCAGATAGCATTAGAGTGTTCCAGGTAAAATATAGGGAATAGACAGAGGTGTTCTGGCCACCATGCAATGCAAATAATGCTGTGTGACAAACACGTGACACTGAAACACCCTAGGAAACTCCATGCTTAAAGTGAACATTCATTTGTGGTGCTAAAAAACCTGCTGATCAAGCATCTGAAAACTTTTGGAAAAAATTGTAGGTTAAATTATTATTTTGTCATGACATGTTTTCAAGCGTTTGTGCAGCAAATCAAAGATGAAAGCAATGGAAAAAATGTTTGCATGGCAGTCTAGCTGCCAAAGTATGTGAATACATTACGCAAAATGATTTCTAAAATTTCTGAATTAAACTAAATAGCCTATAAGTTTTGACAAATATTTGTCTTGCATCCTGCACAATTTTGAGTAGGTGAAGTTATGGATTTCATTCTCCTTTCATCCAAAGAACCCAGACTGTCACTGAAGTTTCCTATAAATAATTAAATACATGTAAATATGGTACAACATAAACCAAATGCTGTACTAGCAATATAGCATCATTTCAGTCTGCATCTTGACATTTTTAATATCTCATTCCATTTCTTCACTGAAATAGGTGCAGGAATACTTCACTATTGCAAAAAATAACTAGTGCACTCATTACATATCATTCAGACACAGGGTGTGCAGAAAATGCATGAAAAACTGCAGGTGAAAAATCAAGTGAGAAATAAGATTTGTCTATAGCATGACTATTTACCTTTTGGGCTAAATGAAACAAATAGGATAGTTTACATAACTGTTCACAACATATCGCTCTTTGTATAACCTCTTTCCAAACTAAGTATGATCTTATAAAAAGATATTGAGGCCACTGTGATTTTTCTTTTTCAATCCTTTCTTTAAGATGTTCATGGTAATTTTAAAGTAGGCTATACCTAAAGTACAGTTTAACTTTAAAGTAAAAAGAACATTCAACCTCTGTGTTTTACTTAGGTCAATTACTCTGGATGGAGGAAGACAGTAAGGACTCTACCTATGAGCTAGCTTTGCTCCCTGAAGCTTGACTTGAGGACTCAGTGAGGGGTGTTATAGCAGAGTTTAGCTGCTGAAAGCAGGAAGGCTGCACATAGAAGTTAAGGAGGTTGTAGAGTGCAGTGAAAGCACCCCATAAAATTCACAAGTCCTGAGTAGCAGTTCACTTCCTTAAGACAAGATTATTAAAATTTTGTATCACCAAATCACAATTCTGGAATAATAAACATGGCTGAATATTACCATTAGCAGAGCAAAAGGAGACACATTTGCCTGGATAAGAAAATTCATGCTCTGATGCCATTCAATGTTCAGGAATGTTCAGTCATTCAAAGTAAGTATTTTTATGCAATAAAGCTGCATCAGTGAACAGTTTCCCAGTTGGTGTTCTGTAACGCATCTCAGCCCAAATTAGTCCTCACTCACATTAAATGTCCATCAGTTTAGCTAACAGCATGAAATGTATTAAGAAATCACTGAAGTTTATGCCTTTTATTGTATATTTACGAAATTTAATCAACACAGTTATTTTGCCTGAAACTTGCTGGCCCTTTATTGTTGTGGTCCACATTTAAAGAATCACAATGCAGCATGTAAATATACATATGGGTGCATGAACTTGCATCGGGTATTTCCTTATCTCCAATGTCCTTAAGCCTCTAATGTGTTTTCCAATATACTTAGTATTATGTGTTTTATAGTAGAACATTATTACTGCATGTAAATTTTCAATGACATGGTGAGATTGCCTTACTTAAAACATATGCAAAGCCTGGAAATTACATTGCTGAGTTCAGCATACTTAAATATAAGAAAAATATACCCTATGAGGTAATAATAATATCTTGGAAACAAAATCATTAATGTTGTTTTAATAATATTATTTAGTATATAACAACATTTACCTTTTACGTGGATGACTGACAGAAAAATTGATTACTCAGCTTCTGCTTTAGCTTCTTTTGCTATCAAATGAGCAATTAATTCACACAATATTGGCAATCTTAGCAAAATCACTTTTTTTACTTGACTTTTGCAAGTAGAAAACATTCTATCCTCAAGCTCCTGGTATTATTTTTGCTATATTTTCAAAGCACTCAATTCTACTGATAATAAGCTGTGAAACCGGTGTTATTAACTCAGAAAATATATAATGAATACAGCAGGAAAGAAGACACTGAGCCTTGACATTTTTGATGTCCTATAACATTCCATACATCAGCTAGTTGTGTTATTATAAAAAAATAAATAAATACAATACAATACAACACATTTGTACATCATTTGTAAATCACTATGAATTAAAGAGTCTGCTAAATGCTATATTTTTAACTAATTTAGTTTCTTGAAATGTGAAATTAAATATATTTGACTTCAATGATCTAAGTATATTTTCCTGGACCAAAATTCTACAAACAAATCAATACTTGAAAAATGATGCCTGTGGTTTGGCTTGTTTGTAATGTAAGCCAGTTATACAGCAGCACAATTTAATAACAGATGAGATATAATACATAAATAATAGTACAGGAAGCATTTAATATTTACTTATACTACTTATACTACAAAAGATTATACAGTGACATGGACTGCATGGACAACCCGATCAATTTTATTTAATACTAAGGAAAGAAATGCTTATTGCTGTGCTAAATTAGGACTGCTGGCTTCATTTTGGACAATTAAAATCCCTGAACGGAGTTAATTAATTTAGTTTCACAAACCTCCCATTCATTCCAAGGTTATAGATGCAGTCTGGGGCATACCCCATATCACACAGTGCACATCCTGAATGAAAGAAAGAAACTCAGCCAGAGCAATCACACACCTACATCACACACTGACACTTCTCCAGGAACATTTACTTATTTCAGTGATGAGTGTGTGTGTGTGTGTGTGTGTGTGTAAAATGACAGAGTGGGATCAGAGCATGCTGAAGCGCACAGTGTGCAAAGTCCCCAACTGTCTGCATAGCTACAGACCTCCAAACTTCATGTCGCCTTCAGATTAGCACAACAACAGTGTGTAGAGAGCTTCATGGAGTGGGTTTCCATGGTCGAGCAGCTGCATCCAGGCCTTACATCACCA